>VRYO01001792.1:3997315-4022838 GCA_009812075.1 Sialia sialis | reverse complement strand
TGCTTGCTCATGCAAAGGCGGTGAAGCCAGGCTGGCCTCGCCAATCCAGCAGCGACCCGCCTCCTGCTCGTCAGTGGCTCCGGCTCACTGCCCATCCGGCAGCAGCTCCACTGCAGCTCTCTCCCCTGCCGGCTCTCACTTCCGGGTTGGCATTTCACTGGGATTTGTCCATAGATAAGCCGCACCTGAATATAAGCCGCACTACTGGGGTAGGCTGGATTCTTCAATGAAAACGGTGCGGCTTATATTCGTGAAATTACTGTAGTTACTTATGCCCTTCTTGGGAAGGGACTGGGCTTGGCTGAACATGGGGAGGTCATGTCTCACCTGCCCACTCTGAGGCCCCTGAAAAAGTAAATAGTGGCCTCTTGAGACTAAACCTCCCCATGCAGTTAGTGAGCATTCAGTTATAAACAACACCAGGGTGATGCTCAGACATTTCCATACTGGTTTCTAACTCGTTGACCTCCCAGGGCAAAGCCATACGCTGTACTTGCTCCCACCTCAACATTATCTTAAATAAGTGACATTAAGATTTTGGCTGCATTTGGCTGGCTGCTAGGTTGCAGCAGTACAGTGATTCAGTGAAGTGCAGAGGTTACCTAATTATTCTGATATTGCCAATAATTTCCTGAGCAATATGCCAAGGGCTCTACAACACTAATAACAATTCAGTCTCTTCATCACTCAGGAAGAACCGAGATTGGATTTCATGTTATGATTTTTTACATTTATTTGACTTTTTGCATTGTTGGGCTTTTTTGGTTCTGTTTTTCTTTAAATGGGAACACTTCTTTACTGCATTCAAACCTGAAAAACTGTATTAGCTCCAAGTAAAGCAAAGCTTCCTTCAGCTCCAGCCAAAATACTGAAACATCTCATCCATGGAAGAGTCCTATGCCCATCTACTGCCAATCATAATAATTCATAAAGGGTGCCACAGAGATTTGAATGTACCATTTGATCATTTTTTCAGCTCTTGCCAGTGTGTTACAAAAGCAGAGTTTGCAAGAAGATCAAACCAGAAAACTATCAATGCTCAGGTATCAATATACATATTTTCTAGAATGAAAAATCCTCCAGTTAATATAAAATAATTGTGAAAATTGTTGGCAAATTAAAGATGGTTGTTATAGATTCCAAAAATATTTTTGCTTTCAGCAAAATACATTTTTAATTACTTTCCTACTAGCTGTCATTTTTCATAAACCAGTCTAGACAACTCGTGCCAAATCATGCAAAAACTGATCTCAATGAAATGCTTTCCTTTAGCACCAAAGACCAGAAAATATTCTCTTTTTCTCTTTTTTTTTTTTTAAATACATGTGGAGTTTAATGAAACACTTCTAGATAAACTTGTCTGTTTATGGAGTGTTAAAAAAAGTCAAAACTTCCCTTTAAAAACTGGGTTCATTTAAAGATCAAATAATACCAAATAATTATTTTTCCAGTTTAGAAATAAACTTGAAAATATAACTCTATACATTTATGTTGCATTTTTATTCTCCTTTGAATTCCAACCTTTTAACAGAGCATATTGTTATGAACTTCATCCTAGCAAAATCTGCATCAACACTTACAAGATGTATGAATATGTTTCCACCACACCTTTCATCTCATTCATGTTGAGCATATTGGAAAGGAGGCAGAAATCATGAAAAATTATCTGAATTTCTATTGCTTTTCCACTTTTGACTGGAATTATTAGACTGAGCTATAGCATTCAGAAGTAAGAAATTATGTATAGTAAAGAAAGTAGATTTTGCTTTTAGCATCATAATCAATGTCCAAATCTAAAATTGATATAATTGACTATTAATTAATTCCCTTGATATTTTCATTAGCACATCCAAGCAACAAGTCTTCTGTTTGGCACTTCTGAATTATTCAGGAAGTACTCAGATTGCTATAATGAAGGCGTTACTGCCTGATACTTTGCTGGCTAACGCAGTTAAATTCAAGGCATGCTTTTATTTTTCTATTCGGATTGGACAACCAAAGATTTCCCTAAAGATATGTGAAATGCTATTTCAGACACACACACACAGACAAAAAAAAATAAAAGTCAAGGAAAATGTCTAAAAATATTTTTTAGTGGAAAAAATCCACCTCTATATTTTCAATAATTGTAACTTTCTCCTGAGTCCTGTAGCACTACAGTGAGGAGGGTTGCTGTGGGTGGCACCTAAATCTGTTTTGAAGGCTTCTTAGGTCTCAGGAACTGCCCTGGAGTCCTCCAGAGCCCAAATTATTTGCAGCAGCCTAACTGCCAGAATGACAAGCAGTGATTTACCCGCGCCATTGACCTTTCTATCTGTCCCTCCATTAGCAATGTGACCATGATACTTGCAAATATTCCTAAAAATCCCTGAGGAAACACTGAGGGCTTCACCCAGGTAAATCCTGCCTGATGCTGAATGTTGATTTTTTGCCAGGTAAAACCCCAGCACTATCTAACCAGCAGAAAGCTAGGAGTACTCTTTCTGGATTCCATGGTTCTTGTTGTGTCAAAAGCCAGGAAAGCTGGTGTGGCATGCACCAAACTTGACAGTTTTGTGTCCTGTCTTAACACTGGGGTTTCTAAGTGTCAGAAATCCCATAAATCTTGCCATTCCAAAAAGAAAAAGCTTGAGGGGACTGGGTGGTACATTTGATGGATGCACTGTCCTTAATGCACTAGCCTTTTCCCTAAGGGATTATGGTTTTAAATTTAGTGCAGAGAATGAACAGTTCCTCAACTGATGGCAGTAAAAGTTTATCAGCAAAGGATGGTTTTACCTTTCAGATCATCTCTGTGTTCTTTGACATGATCTTACTGTGTACAGATCCTTCAATGTCACTCACAAAACCAATAAACAGCAACTACGCAGGCAACTCAGAACTCAGGTTGTTTTGGTTTTGTTTTGTTTTTTTTTAACAAAATGCTACTCGTCTTAACTAATTTAATATTTGTCACCTGGGTACTATCTCCCATATGACAATCTCCAAAGACCTTACATAGATTAATGACAGCCCATTATATCAATGAAGCAGAAAGAATAAAAATGAGTTCCCCCCTCACTGAAATGCACTCTCGTCTGGGGGGAGCACAACATCCTCTAAAAGTATTATGACATGGAGGAGCTGGGCCTTGGGGAATGAAGAACACCCAGTTACTGTGAATGAAATACTGGTCCTACAGCACTGAGGTAATGTTATCCGGAGCTGGTCATGGACTGGGTCTGTTTTTGCCAAGCCTCCTATGGGACCCTGTGGTTTCAGGAAGACATGGCACAGCTGAAATGCAGGAAAGTGGTGGAAGTTTTGCTCATACTCCTTAAGAAGGAGACTAGTACCACAAAAATAACATTAACAGGGACGTGGGGGCATGCACTGCCCTGAGAAGTGGAACTAAATTCCGGTTTTTGAAACAGAATGTGAAAAAACATGACACCTTCAAACATTGAAATGCCCTTGTCCCTGTGCAGAAGGCTGAATCACAATCCATGTGATTACAACCCTGACCAAAAACCTCAAGGAAGCAGTTAAGGAGATTCCATGTCACCATTCCTCCCTAGCCCTTCAGGAAAAGGGCTCTCTGACCAGGGAATTGCCCTGGGCTGACATGGAGGGGTTGGGCTGGTTGGAGGAGAGGAAGGACCCTACAGCCATCACTACCAGCCTGGCTCTAGGGTTGTTGTCTGCCCCACATCAGTGTCCAGGACAACAGGAAAAGGACATTTACACCTTCTCCGTGTTCCATGGCCACCCCACCAGTAGGAGATGAAACCTGACCTTTTTTTTATAGTTCCTGTATCAATGGCTGCCCTCTGAAATATAAAAACAGTATCAGTCAACTTTAAAGAAGAGCTTCTTAATACACACTGGACATCTTTATCAGTTAATTTGAACTTGCTGAAAAAAAAGCCACATTTTTAGATTTGATCCTCCTGGTCTTAAAATATCAGACACATGCTTGGTATTTTTTTTTTAATCCAACTGTCTCTAGAATGCTTATTGACAATTTACAAAAAGAGATTAGAAAATAGTAAAGGGAAATATGTAAGTAATTATGGTTCTAGTATTGCAGGACCAAGTGAAGTAAATTAATGCAATGCAAACATTTTGTGGATTTGTTTAATTATTTGCAAGTGCAGTTAAATCTGCAAGTACAATTAAATCATAGTGCAGTAGATGGGGGGTTATAAATGGGAATGTTCTTAATGAGTCTTTTCAGAGCACTCAAAATTCTTTGCAAAATACAGATATATTTCCTTGTTGTTTATATCCACTTGCTGAATAGATGACTGCACGCAGCTGTGGCTACATTCCAAAAATGTGGGAACAACTTTCAGTTAGCTACCAATGAAATTCCCCTTATGCCAGTGATCATCAGAAGACCTTTCACCCTTTGTTTCCACTGATCTTCCCTAAAGAGCTGATGCAGACTCTGTCGAGATTTGTGTAGTCCAGCAGAGCAAAATGAGCCAAAGGGAATTTCACTGGCTCTGGGTGGTACCTACAGTGATTTTTGATCTGCTTGAAGAGTTACTTTCTGTGGATTCTGGATACCCACCAAGGTATTCATATTCCAAATCTAAGAATACATAAATCTTGGGGAGTCTCTGAAAAGCTGCAGCATTACAACTCTGCCACCACTGGACTCAATGACTTCATCCCAGAGCTCACAGGGAGCAGTGACAGACCAATGCCTATAACTTTAGAGGATCCAATCCTAAATTACAACAGTGTTAACCAAAACTAGTTAACTACTTTTGTTTAAATATATAAGATTATATAGTGCTCCTGCTAAACTAAAAATAATGTGGCAAACAAAGAAGTTTCTTTTCTGAAATATATTGTAATTTCTGAAATTATTGGTCAGATTTCACATGTTCATATTCAAATAATGTATAATTTTTCCTCTTTTTCATTAAGATTTTTTTTTAAAAATACTGAGCCAGAAAGTACTATGAGAGATATCCAGCATGTCTTGAGCTCCAAACAGTCAAAATAATTCCAAACCTAAAGTATATTCAGTTACATTTGCACCAGTCTGAGTGCTGTATAGCATGAAATACCCCCTGTGCAATGGAACTCATCTAGATATTTCTGTCTGCAATTCACAGAGTTGAGACATGTTTTGAAAATGCATCTTTGACTTTGGTTCTTCAAAGAAATCCTGAGAAGAGGTGAAAACGGAGAGACTGTTAGAAACACTCCAAAAGGCCTGTGTTCTTCCAGAGACTATTAATTACCAACTGAGCTGCCAATCCCTTCAGAAATGGATCAAAAAGCCACAGAAAGCAGTGACTTAGCAAAAAGAAGCAACTTCCCATGATTTGTTTTATTTAGAGAGAAACTTTTTTCTTTTTTTCTTTGCATTTCCAGGAATTTCACAACTAGTGGCAGATGTTCAGTGTTGCATGGCTCTTACTCTGAAGGGGATGAGCAAACATGCATAGTATTCAATAATGCATAGGAATGTCATACCTCTCAGGCATTGCCCCACCCCTGTGAGGCCATCAGCCCTTTGATATTTCTAGGTTTATTATTACTTGAGATCAATCAACCACAAAATTTGCTTTTTCTTGATCTTTCTCCAAAATTCACTGCATATCAGCATTACTGATTACAGTTTGGCATCATTTTGGGTGGTTACTCCACTCATGCTGGGTGGGGATTCGGAGGGAGGTGGGCGGCTTGGTTAATTTTTTTTTTGATGAGGAGAAAAAATCTTGACCCTTGACCCTGAGGAACCCAGATTTGTGCTGCTGAGGCTTTGGTGTGCCAAAAAAAGCTGGAGACAGAGCAGGAGTCCTGCCTGCCTGGCTAAGTGTTGATTGACCTGCGGGAGGATGTGTGTGAGCCTGCCTGTGGGGGAGGGAGATTATCAGCAAGTGAGAGATCTGCTACTAGCCTTTAAATTGAAAGCTTTATAAAAGCTCTGTGCTTTTATAACTGATGTTTTATAGATGTAAAGTGTTTGCAGCCTCAGTGACAGCATCCACCATACCTTTCTGAAATGAACAGGCACCTGACCTCAGCTGGGTCTTTGATGTGGTGGCTTCAGCTCTCACTATGTAAATATGTTTATTTGCTACAGAAGCCAGATCTTTAGGATGAATGACTATGAGTGCTCCCCCTTAGGGACACGGGGAGCATGGGGCAACTTTCCACAAGCAGAAGCCTCTCTGACTACTTGTGTTTTGTGCATCTTAGATGGGAACCACTGTTCAAAACACAACTGAGACTCACATGTGCATGTTGTTTTCTATCTGCTTCCCTTGCACAGTTTTCATGAGTTCAGAAACTTAGATAAGCTCCTTCTATCCAGTTCTCTGCCAAACTGAGATGGAATAAGATTTTAAATAATGTGAAAAATAATTTCTAAGAAATCCACTTCATTTTAAAAACATTTCCAATAAATAGTGCTTTAGAGATCACTCATGAAACGAAAATTATTTTAAATTGACTGCTGTTTCCAAAAATCAATGCTACCCACACATGCCCCAGGTATTGCTCTCCACTCAGGATACAGGCCAGGCTCTCACTGGTGAACCTTTTCCAGAATTAGGACTAAAACTACGAAAGATCTGCTTGTAATGCTATTAAAGCATTATTAACGCAGGTGTAGTAAAGCATCTAAGATGTCACACAAGGAATCGATGGGTTAAACTGATCTTTTATCAGGTTTAGGATTTGTATGAGGAAATGATGTACATGTATCCAGGCACTGGCCGAGGATGTGCTGTGCACTCTGACAATGGCTTTTCTCGTTATCTAGGATCTTTTAATAAAGTGTTAATTATAAAGGCTTCTCAACTCATTGTTTAGAGTCCTAAAGCGAAGCACACTTTTCCTGTCAAACATGAAGGGTTTGCAGCAAGTGAATTTGTCTTGTAGCAGTAAGCTGTATTTTCCTGGCAAGTGATTAATTTAAATGGCTGGAGCTGCCCTGACCATCCTGCAGGCTCCAGTGCTCCCTGCTCTAAAAAAGACCACAGCAAACCATGCCAGAGACTTGCCACTGGTGCCGTGCCTTGGAGGGGTGTGCTTTGCAGAATTTTATAGGTTGGACAGACACCCATGTTGAGCCTTTTCCTAGCAAGACCTTATGACCAAACACTGCCCAGGGAAAGGGCAAAGAGCCAGAACAATTAATCCTTGCACAAGCCTGGAAGTCTGTGATCTTATGTTTGGTGAGGAATGGTGTGCAGGTCACCTCCTCTAGACCATTCATTACTGTAAGCATCCCTACCATGTCCTCTGGTGTCACTGGAAGAGTAAACAGATAAATACAAAATGACCTGTAATAGAGGTATCAATGGACTTCTGCTAACTTCAGCCAAAAAGGAATGAAAATTGTGGGGGAAAGGAAAAAAATAGCATCTGAAAACAGCACTGTCTCTAGCATGACATGCTGTGTAAAGTGAACCTTCAAAGGAAAAATAATATCACTTTGTAATGCTGATATTTTGCTGAGTTATTTATTTTATGACAAAAAAGCATTGTGCTATGTGAACAAATATGAATTTACTACTTTTAAATAAGCAAAAAAGAAAACAAAAGCAGATCACTATAGAAAACTTCCTGCAATGCTTTCAATAGATGATCACAAAAAGCAATTAACTGGGGAAAAATCTGGGTTATTCTATTATTTTCCCTGACCTGTTAGGGTATCACCTTAATTCCATGGCCAGGTGTTCATTGCTAAGAGCAGACAGTCCCTGCATGCTTTTGTATCCTTCACATCATGAGCCAGCCCAAGTCCTCTTTCTCACTGCTGCTGGAAGGTGAGTGGTGTTCAGCCAGCCCAGTGCCAAAGAACAGCAATGCCCTGGGGTTCAAAGCTCTGAGTCATTGGCTCCAAGTATTCTCAGAAAAAGACATTAATTGCAACTTCAATTTTTATGTCAATAAGGCGAAACAAAAGAGAATTGATCAAAAAAAATAAAAACAGCTAAGGCTTTAGAGATGTCTGAACTTCAATATTCCTTTTTTTTTTTTTTTTTTTTTTTTGTCTGAATGGAGAACTAGAAGAGCAGGGCATGTTTCTGAGGCCCAAATGGGCACCAGGACTGGTTGCAGTTCACTTTTTAACTAATTAGCTGCATCTGCACACTTTTTTTTTAGCAGTGCAGAAGAGAATAGCAAGAAAAACCTTTGAAAGAGAGGTCTTGAAAAAAGCGGGGTAAGAGCAAAACTGGCTTTTAAAGACAGTTTAATGTTGCGGGTCTCACAAATCCATGCCATACAATTTCTGTTGTCAATTTTATTCATGCACATTTTGCACCATTAGAGGCAGTTATTGGTAGAGGATTATTATACAATTCTGTTGCAGCAGTACCCAGACAGTCCAGACAAAGAGCAAGTCACCTCTGCACAAGGTGGGAACCCTCTGGAAAATGGTAGTTCCTGTTGGAGGCATTCACAGCATGCCTTAAATTGGGTCTGAGGGATACAGGCTTAATTCACACAATGGATGATGGATATAAACACTTGCACGCTATTCAGGCAAATACTCAAACACACTGTTAAGTGACTTACTGAACTGAGAGATGGCTGACCAGAATCACTTAATTGTGTAAATGTGAATGCCTCTGTTTTAACTCCAGTCTAACTCTCCCAGCTACTACATCTTAATCAGATACAGAAATCTGTGTTCCTCTCCAGATCCACTGCTCTCTGATCAGTACAATGAACCAGAAAAAAAGTTTGCAAACACAATCTAATTCACATTTAAGGACACCTGAGGAACCCCAGCGCCCTCTATTTGCAACAAACCATTTTGCTAAGAACATTTGCTGTTAATGATCCTTGCTATTAAAATATGCCCATTTTGGCATGGTAACTCTTTCTGTGCCTGAGGTTTGCACTTCCACCAGGCTGTCATCTTTATTCACAACATGTTTTTCACCACACTTCCAGATGTTGCAATGGTAGACATCATTTTCTCTTGAACTTTTAGGACAAGATCTCTTACATATTTGCCCCAAATGTCACACTGGGAATGGACTCATCATGCTCTAAGACATACCATCACAAAACAGAAACTGACAGTGCTGCATTCCCCAACATCTGCCGCTGCAAGGACTCTGCAAAAAGGCACTTCAGAGCATGTCATCCAGAAGGGCTGCAGTGACAGTCCTAACCTATGCATTGCAACTGAAGTTCTTGAGTAATTTTTGCAACTACTAGAGATATTGCACATATTTTATATTAAAGATGAGAAAATTGCTGTATACATAATGCCTGCACATGGATATTTCATGAACTCTTCTGTTGTTTGCTTTTCAGTACTAGCAGATAAGCATTGTGATTCTACCCCATGGGTTTATTGAGCAATGCTATGAAAAGATTAATTAATTTGCATACAATATAAATCCACATTTATCTTTTATTATTACACAATCAGGGAGCTTTAATGTAACAAATTGAAGTGCTACATGCTTTGATTGCTCTTTATAAAAATACTTAAATACCACTCATTTGGAAAGAATCTTGTGGAAGTTTTCTAAGAGATATACGTGCTATTTGGGAAACCTTTCCTTACAAAATCTCTGTACAACATTAGGATTTCTGATACTCCAAATTCTTTATGTGCTGACTATCTCAACAAGAAGAGTGCTTATAAATGTTTTCATTTAAAATGACCAAACAGAACAATGGAGAGAAAAATGAAAAATTAGCTGACGCTTGGAATACATGGTCTATCACAAATAGACGCGTAAGTAATAATTTAAAATATATTACTGGTTTTGCTAGAGAACTAAAATTATTACTAGAGTATGTAATACTCATTCTATTTAAGACTATCATTAAAAGCATGACTTTCAATAACCACTAAACCCCCTTTAGACCCAGAATTAAATTCAGAAAAGTTATTTGAAAGTTTATATAAATAACCTTATAAGGCATTATAACTAAGGAAGCAAAAAAAAAGCTGGAGAGATGTGATCTAAGTTAGAAACCTCTTACATGACAAAAATCAAACCAGATTTCTTTTCAGTACAACACACTAAGTCTGTTTCTTTTCATAACTTTCCAAATAAAAATATTATTTCTGGGAAGCTTCTTTCAGTGCAATAAGGTTTCCTTCTGCACACTTTCCTCTGGGCTCTTGCAAGAACAACAACACATCATAAATAAAAAAGACAAATCAGCTTAAGAAGAAGCAGCATTTCCACTTTGCCTAAAATTTCCAGCCTGGTTTTAAAACTTGAAGAAATTTAGATGAGGGTTGGAAAGGATACTGACATTTTGAGTGATTAGCTGAAGAGCACTGAAATATCTTAATTACTTACTGGTAGCAGGGTACTGGTATCTGCAGCTCGGTAAAGGAAGGGGGAGATAAAATGCTTTCTTAAGCACATATGTGATTCTATGTAAATCTGAACTGCTGCCTGAAATGTTTGCCAATAAAGATGAAAGTCCCACAACATAGTCACAACATGATATCTATCATATGGCTTCCTGGCTGTTGTGTATGTTTTTGCTGTGTGTAATTGACTGTGTTGGTGTTTGCACTACCTAGAATTTGCATATTAGCTCAAACACTGTGTTCTTGGTGGGCCGGATCCTGCGAGCTCTCCGAGAGAGATCCATCTGCCCTAAATCCAAGGGACACCAACACAAGGCTCTCAGGAGGTGCTGAGTGCTGCATCCATCTTCCCACATTTGTCACCATGCAACAGAAGGTGGGCAAACACACCCGTTCGTAGCGGCACAAGAGGGAATGTTGACTTCAGACTGAAAATACATCAGCTCAGGAGATGACAAAACATGGGCTCCATCACAGCCAAGGTTTGGGTTATTCTGAAGGAAGAGCTGTGATGGATACAGGAGTACAGCTCTGAGAGTCAGTTTACTTTCCAAATACCACCATGGATGAGAGATTCTCCCTTCCCAACCTTTTCTCTTTTATAACCTAAAATACGCAAACCTGTATCCCTGGAAATTGGATTGGAAATTTCTGTGAATTGATGCTGCCAACAAAGCCAGTGAGAACAGAGAATTTCATGTGGAAATCCAGCAACCACCATCTCTTACAACAAACATAAAGTCAGGATCATCTTATTACCCTCCATGAAGTGATTTCAACCCAAGCACTCGTGCTCTGCTGTCAGTCCAGGGCTATCCAGTAATCATCCGTCTGTTCTCCTAGCACTTCCTCTGCTCACACTAGTAGCACAAAGCAGCTGTGATGAATCAGGGCTACAAAAAGGGGATTTTATCCTCTAAGCAAGTACAAATCATTAATAGAAATTACCTTAGTGTATGACTTGGCTGCTTCTCGTGATGCAGCTACATATGTCGCAGCATGTAGGAGAAAGAGGCACAGCAGATGCTACTGGAAGCAAAATCCTGAGCAGGAAAGATGGCATGTTGCTAGCAGCTCTGGTTAGAGGGGGATGAAAGAACAAGATGCAGCACTTACTGGACCTGCTGCTGGTGCTATTGAAGCATCTGCTCCATTACCATGATTAAAGAATATATTTCCACTTCCACTGCTGCTACTTCCCTGTTTTGCTGTTTCTATGCTTCATTTTTTTAATATTTTCTCATGAATGAAAGGAAATCTATAAGGTCTCTAAACAGGTTCACATTATGGGCACACAGGGAGGGTGCAGGGATGGGAGGAAAGGATTCCTACGCAGAGATGCATCAACACTCTCCTTGAGTATGTAACAAGTTAACGATCCATTTAAAAATAAAATCTTGACCACCAGTTAATAAGGCCACCTATACCAAATTCCAGCATAAACAAACACTCATAGAGCAAGTGTGAAGTTCAGGGTAGGGTCAGAGTATTTAAGGCAGATAAGTAGGAAATCTGGATTCTAGTCCATACTTTCCCAGGCTGAAGCATCCTAAAATACCATATCTAATTAATCAGAACATCTTTCTGACTCACTCCTCAACAATTACCCAGGCAGGGAGAAATAGCATGTAATCAAAGGCTGTGAAAGGGTCCTCCTGTATTCTGTGCCTATCATTGAGAACACAAAGCATAATTTAGTTTGTGGCTAGATGCAGACTGAAAGGATATCAGATGAAATCAGCAGAATATGGTACATTTTCAGTGGTGGGATAGTAAAGTCATTGAGTTGAAATTTGTGTGTGTTGGTCAGAGAAAACAAGAGTGTCAGCCTTCCCAACAACAACCTGCTGACAAAAATCAGAGCTCAAGCCTGATGGCAGCTGGAGAGAAAGGTCCCAACAGCAGATCCAGTGACAATGTCCAGTCCATAGGGCCTTAGCCTCCCTGTCCCCAAAAGAGCAGCTGTTCATCACAACAGTGAAGGTGGCTAGAAAACTGAGCTGGCTTTTATTTATAAGGTTTTTGATGGTTTTTTTTCCCTGCAGGCTGTGTGTGTATGCATCTTCACACACATTAACATACCCTCCCACACTAGTTACATGAAAGCCTCTTAATATCGTGGCCCCAGCTTCCCAGCTCTGGGTGATGTGGGTGATGGGGCTCAGACACACAGGGCAGAAACTTTGCTACACACAGACCTCACTACACAAAAATTAATTAGTTAGAGGTGCCCTGACAGATGTCCTCAAGGCTATGTCCCACAAGGGCTACCAGCATGGAACAGCACACTTAAAGCAAGAGTTTAGCTCCTCTGAATTACACCATGATACCTGAAAACAAACCGTCTTAAACCACTTTGGGTCCAGAACAGCTCTAAGTACATTAACCTCTTAACGTGGTTAAGGCTCTCGTTTGCCATGAGGGCCTGATCCAAAGCCCAGCAAATTCCCTTAACTTCTTTCCATTGACTCCAATAGGATTTGCATCGAGGTCTAAATCCTTGAAGCAAAGCTTGAAGCAAAAGCTCTACCCTTGAGCTTTGAAATCCTTTAGCAGTCTTAAAGGAAGCTTTGACTTAATTTGTTAATCACAATGAAGTAAAAACCATGCCAGGTGCCATTGCTAAACCCCAAACTACTTTTGAAGATATAGTTTTCCTTTGTCTTTATTTGCTTCCTTCATGGTTTATAAAAAAACCCCAAGCAGCTGAGAAAACTAATTAGAACCCCAGATATGCAACATTCATATGCTTAATTTTAATCAAGTGAGAAACTTTCCTGAATAAGTAAGTTATACAAAATTAAGCACACACTTAATTAAGCAGTCATATGATCAAGACAACTAGGGGAAAAGCAGTGACACTGCACAAAAGCAGAATGCTGCTACATGTAAATAATCCATAAAAAAAGGGAAACAATGGGTTTAACTCACTGTCATCAGTTACAGCAGCTGCAGGTGAGACATACAAAACAGGTGGGACAAAACGGGTTTTTAAGATGTCCCTGTAAGTTCTTGCTACTGAAAAACTTCAATGTTTTGCAGGATTTGGGCTAAACATAAGATCAACCAGACCTTACAGGAGAAACAAAGATCCCCAGTTACTACTGGGTCCATATTACACAGCCTCTGCTGAAATAACTGCTCCTAATTTGGTGCAAGCTGAGCATTTGCCCTGTGCACTTTTGGTAATAGGGTGATCTGGAATCTAACAGCAGTATGAGTGAGGCATCTGCCCAAATGACATCTCTATTTTACCCCGATTGTACCAGGCTTTTTTTTTACATTTACTCCACTGCTTCTGTTTCATGTCATCGACGCAGAAAGTACAGCGGGAAAAGGAAATTTTCACGTAAGTTACAAGTGAATTTGCTGCTCAGAGAACTTTGAAAATGAGTGACAAATGCACAAAAGGAGATACCTAGAAAGTATGAAGGACGATAGACGGGAACTGATTCCCAGTTATCTGAAACAATCTGAAAGCATCACCTCTTATTTCTCCAGACAATATTCTCATGGCCAAACAGGCAATACTTCCCCTCTCCAACAGGCTGAACAGGAGCTTTGTGGAGTTCCATTTTGACATACATGCCTACATCCTCTCAGATGCCTAAGTCCTTGTGTGGTTATCGGTCTTGTCTCAGGGATGAAGTGATCCAATTAACTTCTAGGGCACAAGCCCACTGCGCAGACACACGAAGCAGAGACAGCCAGGGTAGGAGGTTGACTGATCTGTGCTAATGTGCTTTCTGGAGCAAGCACATTTCCTCACCAGCACTGGATTATGTTATGGGGACAGTAGAAGTTGGATGTTTTTGCCTCCCTTTCCATTACATGGTATAAAGTGTCCAAATAGACTCCACATAACGGCCTTGTGCCTGTGCAGGCAGCACTGGTCTGCTACAGAGAAGAAGCCAAAGTTATTTTAATGACTGATGGATTCAATTTCTATGGCCATTTTTATTACCTGGGTACTGTGATGAAAATCAACCACAGGAAAAACTCAATTTTGTTTTTCATTAATATTCACTTTGTTGATATGAACAGATGATTTTGGGGAGCTCAGATGCCCTTTTAATTTATATCTTTGCAATGTGGAACAGCTATCTTCCACTTTCAAGTATGCAAATCCTGCGTCTAACTTCTTGTGGGTTTTTTTTTTTTTTTATTAAAAATGGAACTCAATCTTCTAAATTTTCTACCAAAAAATGTGGAGGGAAGTAAATACCCTTTAAAAAAAAGACAGCTAATGTTATAAGCAGGTATTAGTCATTAAATATCATAGTTCTGTCTCTAATTTCTAGAAATAATAGTAGGGGGGGAAAAAAAGCTGAAACATATGCTTGATAGAAATTACTATCAGATCTGAGACCTACAATGTTCCCTTGAGCTCTGGCCAGGAGCTCCATTCCTCTTCACGTCATGAAGCTTTCTGTAGAGTCTGGCTAAGGTTTATCTTGGTACCTTTACATTAAGGTACGTAGACTTTTTTGAGAAATCAATACAACACCCCCAAAATTTGACCTCCTCTTCTATTCACAGTGATCTTCAGGTCTCATGGAAGAAACACTACTTTTCAGCTGAATGCGCTTTGGAACTGTTTTCTTCCTTCTTAAGCCTCATTTTATATTTTTGACACATCCAGCTGCTAGCTGGATTGGTTCAGAAGTGACCTGAGCCTATTAAGGTGACAAATAAGTGCTCTAGATCAGAAAGTGAGCAGTAGCTTTATGATCCCCACCACTTTTGTACTATTACTAGCTCAGTCACACCAGGAGAAATTCCTAAAAAACATTACATTTCCACTCAATGGAAAACACCTAAGACTGAAGTGATGTAACATACCTAGTATCTTGTTACATTTTGATCTATATAATATACTTTCTTGGTTTCATTGTACAATCATGCTTAGCTAAAAAAGGAAAAGGCTGGCTGGTTTTATCAGACGCAAGGAGAATAATTGACACTAGCAGCTTTGTCTGCATTTAAAATTCAGGGATATTGCATATTCGTGTTTAGGAAAATGTGTTTTAGAAGTGTCTATTCTACAGTTGATCCCAAATGAAACACTTTTCCCTTTCCCCCTTAAGAGGGTCCATTTGCTTCATGAGTTCATTAATGAATCCCTTGGTTTCACTTTCCCATTTGAAAGCTAAGGTCTGAGAAATCAGAATGGACATACTCTGTTCCTGAACTTTAGGGTTACCAGGTACAAAACGTTTAGCATACCATCTTCTCTCAGGTTTTCATAAATCCCTCAACTTTAACACTGAAATAAAGCCACTTTGCCTTTGATATCTAACATAGCCTGTAGTGCCATGCTGAAATAATTTGGATCAGAGCCCAAGGACTATGACAGGCTGGCCTAGTTTTGTTGTCTATCTCTAAAGGTTAAGGAACAATTTTGTAGCCCACATCATCCAGAAAAAAAGAAAAAAGTTCCATAAAGACTAAACCCACAGGATTATTTCCAAATAGGCATTTATACTACACCTTGGCATCTTCCCAGGGATGTCCCTTCCTAAGTAATGGTGACAAAGCAAAGAGGATCTCTCTTCTTTCTGGAGAGGTTAACCCTCAGTTACACCGGAGGCAGTGGTCTCATGAGTGGCAGCAGCTGGGCTACCCATCTGATTCAGGGTGGTAACTTTTTTTGAGTGCCAAGGTAAGAAACAGGAGCAGAAAAACAACCCCTGGTAGAATAAAGTACAATCTGATGAAAATGACAAAGTGTTGCATAAGTTGCTGTCCTCACCTCAACAGACAATTGCGTGCTGGTTATCTGGCCACCATACTGTTAGAACCAGAACATCGTTGCCTAAATTACTGTTACATGAAGATCTTACAGATATCTGAAAATCATACTGTTCAGAGGCACCTGCCTTTTCAGAAGATGAAAAGCAGGAGTGATGAGTAGATAACCACCATGGAGGTGCACTGAGACATCACTGCTGAGGAGCAGGAATCTCCCCCTGCAAGCTCTTCAGCTCAGCTCTGAACAGCGGTACTTATGATTCAGCTCATATTCACTCTATCCTCATTTATAAGATAAATAATTTTGAGATGTATCTAAAATTACTTTACAACCTTTTAATCACTGAAAATTGTGTATAATTATTATACCTGCACTCGGGTGCCAAGCTCTGCTGTGAAATACTTGGCTGCTCAAAGTGTGTGGAGGAAATGCTTCAATTCCACATTAATTAATGAATTTTTATCCCCACTCCTGTCCATTAACAGCCACCATGCTTTTGCTGTGAATGGTCATTATTACAGACTGAAATAGGAACATAAATTTACTGATAATGAAAATGTCACTTGGAGGGGCAGTCCATCATCCTGTGTGCTGATATGGTGAGACCTTTTTTTGCTGTCTTGCATCTTTGCCTTGTTTCTGAAGGGCTGGCATATAAGGAAGGGATCTGTTATTTGTAGACACTCACTAAATATCCCTTTAAATAAAGTAGGAATGATTTTCAGTATTCCAGGAAATACTGCATTGATTTTAAAATTGCCTTTTCTTCTTATCAGCCATTGCAGGTCTTCATCAGGAGACCATCCCTGACCTCCTTGCTCTTGAGATTGTTAGCCAGGTTGGCCTTCTGTTGGTGTTCTTTGTAGGTTTATTTTTTTGACAAGGTGTGTTGTTGACTCTTGATGCAAATTACCTGGTTGACTTAATCTTTGTGCACCACAAAAAAGAGAGATTTCAGTTGATGCTCTGCATCTCTGGACCATATGGAACCATGCTCAAGTTGTCACACTTTCTATGTTTTAACTATTTGACTCATTAAATTCACTGGTATCTCATCTGTTAATTACTTTATTAGATACAGTGTATGATATGATGCACATGGCATGAAAATTCATAAAAACAGGCCTTAGTGTAAAAGCATTGCATTAGCACATCTCAAAACATAAAAAATGCAATACAGATAAAAATAATCTTGAAGAGAATCTCCATTTTACACTGCACTCATGTACTGTTAGTTTTTTATATAGTATATAACTACACAATTAGCATTATCTAAATTATCAGGTGCTTGAAAAGGTCCTCTTTCAAGTTGAAGTGTCTGGATGAAACCTGGTGGCTTTCCAAAGCCTCTTCAGTTTGTGTGCACCTGGACACTCATATTTAAAAACAGTACCCATATGCAACTGAGTAGAGCAAATTGCCAGTTTTTCTTTTTAATCAGGCACATCATACAGAAATCATGTTAAAAAACCAGCAGCAACAATGTTGTGCCTGCAGACATATATGTTTCTCTAAACACACCTGAAATTTACCCAGTACCCCTTGCCTGAAACTACATTGTTGGGATTAAGATATTCCTTTCCCAGTCAAAGGATCAGTGTGATGAGAGGCCAGCAGCAAATTCCATAACAGCCAACCTCTGCACCCATGCAGTGCTCAGCCAGCTTCAGACCTAAATCACACTTCATCAGAGCTGCTCACCTCTCAAGGAAATAGTTAAGAACTGATTTGATGTTTGAAAAGGAAAGATAATCAATAAATTGTGAGAGAAAGGAAGTTGTTTGCAGGATTCTTTCTGTTGGCTTTCTTAAACGGTGAGATGTGGCACAATTATACACATGCTATGGGCATGTCTAAGATTTTTCCCAGCAGGTTCTTGGCCAAAATGCCCCTGTCCTTCACTAGTGTGTGCCTCAACAACTTTAAACCACAGGAGTAGTTGTCTGAACCCTGTGACTATACCCAGCATAGAAAGAACACCAAAACACTTAAAATGTTCACCCAAATACCCAAATACTGTAGCACAACACTGAGGCTCCCCAGCACATTAAGGCACATGGTATTTTGGAACAAAACCTTTGGGCTGAATTCTTGTGAATAAAGTCTCTGGATTGAGAAATAGTTCAAGCAAGTTAATTTAGCCACCTTGGTCTACTCGAATCGTTCTTAACGCCTCAGCAAGACACAGGCAGCCAGGCAGCTGTGGGAGGGGGCAGCCATCCAAGCCCCACACCAGGTGTCCCAGCCTGTGCACCAGACCCAGGCAGGGACTCTGGAAGTCGCTTGTGGCCTCACTGGCTCCTGGTCCCTGCAGGAAAGCTGGATCATGATTACTACTGCTCTCTCTGTGGGGTTGGGGAAGGAAAGTCAGTGCTTGTGGAGCTGCTGGGTACCATGACAACTGAGCTCCCAAAGAAACAGCTCCCAGAAAGGACCCACATTTGGTACAAGGGGTTTCATAGGTTGAGGCTACGTGGTAAAACTGGAATGCAAATATTATCACCTAAAGTTCAGATGGCTCCTGGGAAAATTGTAATTGACATTCTATGGCTGAAAGTAGATCTAGGGACTTCCTCATGAAGTTCACTCTCACAGCTTTGACTCTGACTTCAGAGGCCATCAAAGTCCACAGCTTACTGAGAGTGATGAACACTTTTGCAGTGTTTTCAATAGATTTAGGATGTAAAAACACTCTCTCAGATGTGGTTGAACTCTGCACTGGAGAGGCAGCTCCAGAAGAGGATGTAGGACAAAGGAAATGCTGTGCCCTGTGGACACTATTTGATGGAAGCTGAGCGCAAAGGATACAAAGAAAGACAGAAGAAAGGAGGCATCAAAAAGCAGGAGTGTCCCTTCACACAGGGTGCATTTGGGGGCAAGGGAGGAGGCAGAGCAGGACCAGTTCTCCTGCACTTGGCATACTGAGTAACAGCAAGGAACATCCTCAGCAAGTCACTCTCCCCATAGTCACAGCTTTGGTACTGGGGCATGGCTGGAGCAGTCAGAGGACAAGAAAGTAGCCTAACACATTTCACAGAACTGCACCATTTTCTCATACCATAACTGAATAAATATCATTAAAATATGCATTTTTTTACAATTCTTCATTAACAACTAAGATAGCATGTGGTTAGACCAGTATTGTATAAGTAAGATCTTTTTCCTTGTCAATTTACATTATAAAAACATATAAAAAGTGAGGGGTTATACCAGTGGAATTATATACAGTAGTGTGTGTTTCCATATACTCAGGTTAGTACATATTTACACGTACAATGCACACAGGATTATGCTGGGGCCAAACACTAAAAGAAAACATGCGGTAAATGGTTGCTTTAATAAGTCCTGTTCCATTGAAAGGAAATAAAACCTGAGTATTAATGAGATATAATTATATATTTAAAATCTTTTCCCTTGTGCAGTATACAGAATTAATGCCAGTAAACTCACAAACTGCAACATTCTACTCCATTACATCTGCAATGATTAGAGATAGTTTGAACATCTGGCATATAATCTGTGATAGAAAACAGCATTCTGCACTTTAATGGACGTCTGGAGGCTACACATATCTGATTTTATTTCTTTGTGTTAACTCTTTCCTGGGAGGAAGAGAAGATCCAGTGTTTGAGCACCTTCTTTCTGTCTTTTGATGAAGTTGCATGTAGCACTGATATTTAGCTGCTTTCAGGCTACTTATGTTTTAAATATCTAGACTAAAAAGGGACCCACAGAGATTTCTGAGAGGCTATTTATAACATAGACAATTGAGCAGCATAAATATTAATGTGTTAAAACCCAAGAAAGTCATCCAATGAAAGTGACAATATTTTCCTCATTTTCAGTGACTTCAGAACATAAAAATGAAGCAGCATTTGCTGTTTCTTCATTATTTCAAAGACTTCACAAATATCCTCCCTTAATTTGGTTTTCTTCTAGAATCTTGTACATGATAAACTGGGGTTACCAATATTTGTACATTTTTGATGTACCCTAACTGTAAGTATGTAAAAGCTTCTTTGACTGGCACTGACTTTCATTGAAAAAATTAGATTATTTCTCAGCTTTTGCAGGGTGTGTTTTGCCCCAAGCTAAACAAGAAGGTTTTAGCCCTACTGTGTTCTGCAGGGAAAAGAGAAATTCGAACTTGAAAGGCGAATGAGACTGACAGTGTTATCTTTTGCCTTACTTACTGAATATTAGCTAACACCAACACCTAAGGAGACCTTGAAATTAGACTCTGAGTAGTAATTAAGAGTGATTGAAGCGTGGCATCAGAAGAGATCTGTGTCACTGCTGAAAGGATTCAGCATTTAGAGCGACCTGACAAGTGTTCTGTATGAGCATATTTAGGTAAGAGGGAGAATATCTACTGCAGGAAAAGTGCTGGTGTTGGGCAAAGTTTGTAACCGGATCATGTGCATGTCAGGGGCTTGCTCAGCTGCCTGGGTGTAACACAAGCTGTAGTTACTCGGTAGCTCCTGTTGAGTACTTACAGTTAGCCTTAGACATGGGTGCATTCAGCAGTCCTCAAGGCTGAGGACCTTACAGCAGAGGCTCACAAGGGCAGCAGAAAGTTCTACTGGCTGCATTACCACACAGAAACACTTACACCACACACATGCTATGCACAGGGAAGAGCAGAAAGCCTGGAGATAATAATTTAAGACTAAAACTACCTAAATATGAAGCATGTGCAATGCAGTGCAGCTACTGAATGGATTCATGTATTGCTGGGCAGTGGAAAGCTTGCAGTCTATGGACAGGAGAGAAAAAAAAAAAAAAAGGAAAGAAATCCCCCCAGTGTTCAGTTGTAAACCAGATTGAACCCATTTCAACAAAGATCAGGAAAAATGGGCCTAATTATGTATGACGATCTAATACAATTTGGCCATATTTAACTGAAGTTAAAAGCAGAAAGTTGCATGTTGCTTCAAGTTCCAATATCTGGACTAATGGATCAATGATTTCTCAGGTACTAAGCTCCTCACATATGTGTCACTTCTTTATTAGATTCAACAGCTGAAGAACATTGAAAGATAACTTGAAATCATCATTTCTAGGTGAATCCCCACTCAGGTCTAATGAAACCCAGGAAAGTATCTGGAAACAGGTCAACCAGGTTTTACCAAAGTATCTACATTGTCTTTGATTTATTCAAATTTTTTGTCAATAACATCAAATGCAACAATCAGCTCTGCAGCTGTAGAGCTCAGTTCTGCTCTACTTTCAATCAATAAGACTCACTGTAAAACAGGCTGGTTTTTATCCCAAAGGAATAAGTTTCCCTTTGATGATAGTCTGGCAAAGGTCCAGAGAGGTTCTGTCAGAATTAGGGGCATATTTAACCTGGATTTGCTTGATCTCCTCTACCTAGAACTGTAAGTACAGATCTTAGCAGATATAATTCACTGGATAAAATCATGAACGGATATTTTTTTCAGTGTTATATTTCAGCGGGAGGGATGGACTTGGGAGGTCCATACAATTCCACCTTTCCAAGCCAGTTAGTCAAAGACCAGAGCTGCCAAGTCATTTAGCACAAAAACTTGGAAAACTGAATCTGTGACATAGATCAGATAAAACCATCTGAAGTTCATGCTGGCGAGAAGAGAAGCACAAGAAGGAAAGGCCTGAAGCAGTTGGGAAAGCCCTTAAACAAGAGAAGTGATATTTCAGAACTGCAAGGAGTATTTAAAACAGATTTTAGGCTCCCCCTGCTTGGACCAAGCAGCTTCTTTTAGGGGTGTTTCATGGTCCAGCTGTCCCCCTCTGTTCCCATATGGTGATTGTGGACAATGCAGGACTGAGGCATCCATCATGGTTTTCCTCCTGCCCACTGAGGAGGACACAAGAGAACCATTAAAAGCCCCACACAGAACAAATCACATGGGAAAAGGTCCAAATCCATCTGACTTGGTGAGATGATGGAACAAATTAGACTGAGACTATTAAGGCTGTTGGTTTGATCATTATACTTTAGAGCTTTCTACTGGAGTGATGAAACTTTGGAAAAAAGGACCATGTCACACACACACCATTCAACTATTAGTTATTACATATTCTGTCCCCAAGAAGTCCTCTGCAATGACTCATCAGAAAAGCCACATCACAGTGACACTCACCCCATCTGTCCTGTCACTGCAGAGCACCTGCTTTGCTTAGTGTGAGCCAGAGGACTTTGGAGCATGGTGGCACTTGATTGCAGCAGACAGCCTGCACAAAACTGTCGGAAACAAATCCCTGGCCTTTCTTTCCAGAGCCTCCAATTTTAATCTGCTGAAAAAGCACATTTGACCTTAGAGGTAGATGAAAACTTTAAGATGTCTCATTGGCTCCCAACTACAGCTGATGAACCTAGAAGTTTTGTAGCATGAAATAAGCAGGCTTCTGTAGCTTAATAAACAAGGAATTACACCAAGATAGAACAGGAAAGGAAGATATGGTTTGGAACTTAGCTCCTTTTGTTCTTGGAAAGCACTACACATAGTTAACTTACAACATTAATTATCTTTTGCATTAACATAAAGCTGTAATTGAACAACTTAACCAGTAAAGATGAAAAAGAGACTTGCCATGTAGTGTGTAAAACAGCAGAGTGGAAAAGTCTTCCACCTTGCAAAGAGTCCTACTGGCTATCCCAACTAGATATGCTCTAGTAATATTCAGTTGCACACATTCACAGAGCTTGTGGGTATATGGTGCAGGCTAAATTCATGCCAACGGCTCCAGATATAGATAGAAAATTAAGTTGAAAAGCTTTTTTCTCAATAATTCCACCAAGAGATTTGGAGCAACAAACCAATTACTTTTCCTCAAACTCTGCAGGCCTTTAAAGATGTAATAACTCTCAGTACTTGGACTCCAAAGGGAATAACTCACTACACAAAGCAGAAAGCTACAGGGCAAAGCCAACACCAAAGAGTATTTCAGGTGTTTCTGCTGGAGTGTGCCTTGAGTTAAAAGACCCCCTGGAATTGAGGTGATCTTCTAGGGAACAGCAGCCTGCCACAGGTCAGAAAACTACTCAGACTGGGAAAACATAGAAAAGATGCTGCAAATTCTTTCCATCTGTGCAATTGTGTTGTGGCATATTCTGGTAGCTGTCTGTTCTGGAGAATGCATTCCCTCCTTGAAAGCCACAGATACCTCTTTTCTCTTTCTCCAAATAAATGCAACCATACCTTGGGGATCAGTTGCCCCCACAGAACTGATCTACTTAAATCCCAAGTCTGAGACCTGCTTTTATTTGGAGGAGGTAGTCATCCAGCTGACAGTGGCAAGAAAGCTTTCAGTCAGTCAGGGTCAAAAAAGAAGGGTACTTCCTATCTTTCCACCTAATCCCATGCTTCCTAAACCAGATTTAGGAGTGTCTCATGTTCAGAACTGGCAGGATTCTAGACCATGCTATAAACAGAGGTGAGGGAGAGGCAAGTTCCAGGCATAAAGCCCTGGGCTTCACAGCTACTGGAGGGAATGGCCCTGGCCCTCTCACAAGTGATCCCAGCACATAGCTCTGAGGAAGGGGCTCACCTGCCCAGGAGTGTGCTGCCTTCTAGCTCCTGTCCTCAGCAGAGAGCCAAGTGGATGGAGCCAGGGGAGTTTGGGAGCAATGGACTCCTGCCTGCCCTGCCCTGCCCACAGGCTGCTCCCCAGCACAGTTCCCAGGGTCTGCCTCTCACTCACACAGACATCCCCAGAGCAGGCAGAAGCTCTCCATTATCCACCTCACTGGAAGAATCATTCCCCTATGCGCATTAACGAGTGTTAAGGAGTGAAGAAAACTCCCAAAACCAGACAGGAACTGCAGAAGTGTATTTCCCTCTCAGAGAGGGATCTTGGTTTTCATTAATTAATATATCAGAAGAAACTAGTTGAGAAGCACGTCTTGTTATCTGGCCTCTTAGATGGTAGCCTTTGGTTCATTAGCCTGGGAGCCTTTCAACTGGATAACAGTATTTATTCCATGTAGAGTAATGATCTACTTTACAGGAATATGGTATTGCCATGCAGGAATAAATTCAACCATTATTCACAGCTTAAACACACACTAACCCATGTAAGTAAGATATACAGATATAAAAGGATTCAAAAAAAGTAGGTCCTGCGAAGGAAGGCAAAAATCTAGGTACCTGTACCCTGGAGCTACTACAGATCTGACTGTACATTAATTACCCATTAGTTTCAAGTTGCACTACACAGACTCAGAGCCTTTGCTCTTTACCCATATTTAAAGGAAGAAATAAAATGAAAGCTAACCATGGTCAGCCCCGCTTTCGAGGTCAGTAAGAATACTAACATTAGATTTGAAGCTTTCTGTCTAGTTGGGAAAAAAACCTGTTGTTGTACTGATATTTAAAGCACACAGTCATTGAATTAGTTCAGAGCTATGCAGTAGCAGATAGCTCCACAGACACTTTACAGCCCCTTCAGAAATACTACGATTTTAATCTTACAAGCCTGCAAGAGCAATATCTATGCTGTGTTCAACCTATATTGTTGACAATAAAATTATAAAAAAGACACTTTAAATATGCAGTAGCTGTGTCTGAAAATTAAATATATCAGCCATTAATTTTTTCCCCCAAATTACTAAAAAGCAACAGTCCACACTAAAGACTAACTGTTTGTAAAATTGGATTTTTAAAGATGAAGACTTTTTTAAACAAGAGCTGGCCAAAAGAAGCATTAGAACAATTGCACAACTGGAAAAAAATAAAGCTGCTTAGCTAATTCACCTCACTAAACCAAAAATGGATTTATGCTGCTCACATCAGTGTTTCAGATATTGCAATTTTAGAGAGTGGGGATATTACATTAAACCCCACAAAATATAAGGCTCTTGAGAAGCAGGGTCATAGGTAATGAGATATTGATCCTCCCACCTCAAGGTGAGAGCACACATGGGGGAGGCTGGGCCTGACTGTGGCCATCGCCAGACACAAGCTGGGCTCTGGCCCCAAAGCAAGAGCCCTGAGCTGCAGGGGACACCTCCTCCTGCACGGGTAGCATGTGGGAGTGAGGACAAATGGCCATCTCATGGCAACTTATTTCCCCAACAAGGTCTGGGCAGGGAGAGCTCTATGATCCCATCCCCATCTGCCTCTGCTGTTCTCCACGACATCAGTGCAGAGCCCTGGCTGTGCTGGGTACATGAATGCTCAGCAGACCTACCACCTTACCACTTTTTAGTGGGGAAAACAACCTTTTTGAACTTGAAATTTCAAAGAAAATTGTTTTCCAACCAGACAGCTTACAACTTCCTTAGCTGAGCACAGTTGTGCCCCCAGTCTCAGTTCAAAACCTTCCCAGAGGCTCCACCAGAGCTACCCTCCCTTCCCTTTGCTGTGCTGGTGAGAAACTACATCAGCTGCTAAGTGGTTTAATGCAAACTGATGTGGCAGTTTCAATTCAATTGCCACTGCACAAGAAATGCTGTAGCAAAAGTCACCACGGTGATTGGCGTCA
>VRYO01001792.1:3964554-3996315 GCA_009812075.1 Sialia sialis | reverse complement strand
CTTGCTGCCTCTGCTGCTGAGCGCTCCAGAGCTGGTGTGGCTCCATCATGGCCTGCCACAGCAGCACACACTGTCCCCAGTCTGAGGTGGAAGGGAGTACTTCAGGACAGCGAGCCTGCTCCCTCTCACAGCTGCTAAAACTTCAGACAGCATCCCTACACCATGACTGAAACAGGGAAGGCTGAGATTTGAGTCTGGAAGTGTCTCAGGGACAGGAGCTGTACCAGGTTATTCATGCTCCAGGGGACTGGGGGTGAGGCCCAGTTTCTTATGTTTAAGTCATTAACATGCTAAGGATGGCACACAACACTTTGGTTCACTGGTATATAGGCATCTGTGGTTGCTTCCTGTGTTATAACTCATTAGCTGGCTCTTAACTAATTTTAGTTTGTAAATTCTGTGAGATTAAGCAGCAATAACCAGCAGCTGTACAGGTAGCCAGTGAACCTGTGTCCCACAAACCAGGCAGGCAGGTGAGGGAGGAGAGTTGGCCTCACAGCGCATCCCACACCAGGCAGCAGCTGCCACCTCCAGGAGGGAGCTCAGAGCCCCCCAGTACTCTTCTGCACCTCTTCCTTCAGGCATGCTACTCCCCCTTGTATCCAGTCTAATTTTAAGTCATTGGAGTGACTGCACATCTACCAGCTCTCCTGGGAGCTTATTAAAGAGTTTGAAAGAGCTGCATTTGGGAAGTCTGCCTTTACTCAGTTTTATCTCATTGTTCCTGGAGTCTTTCAGAACATCTACACATAGCTCACTTCCCTCTTAATTTTAGTGTTGAGGCACTTAGCAGTGTTGCCAGCACGCTATTCACTGCGTCAGTGACACCTCTGGAGGATCCATACCTGGGAGCAGCCACTTTGTCCCCGTCATGCCAGCAGGACAGCCCTGTAGCCTGCCCACACCTCTCCAGAATCCAGGCTCTGCTCAGTTCTTGTCTGTCCCTTGTATCACCGGGGCTTCATCACTGGCTAACCCCAGCCCAGTGTTCTTAGGAACATACAGTTTAGCTGCTGCTTTTTGCACGCTTCCAGACTCAAGACAAGGGGTTCATGCTTTCCCTTTTTAAAAAGCAAAAATGTTATTTCCCATGCTCTCTGCTATTGAAGGATACTGAGATGCCTGCTGATGTCCCTCAAAACTCCACACCCTTCGCAGCCCGTGCCCAAGAGTTCCCATCCCCAGGAAACTTAGCTGTGTGCTCTTGCCTCCCCTAGCCCCTTCAGTTTTACTGCTTCTGCATTTCTACTATTGCTTGCATAAACATGGAGTAATTTTGCTCTCAGACCTGAATTTGTGTTTCTCCAGGTTAAATTTTTTTACTCTTGCCCATAATTTCCTCTGTTATTTCTGTCTTCGGTGATGTTTGCAATAGCTACTAATGTACTGTCATTTGCAAATGCAATTAGTGTGTTTAGTTCTTTCTTTCTTTAGCTCATTAATAAAGATGTTAAATAAAAATATGCCTTCCTCTGCTAACAACATCCTTGAAATAGTTAGGAAGATGGGATCCAAAGGTAATAAAGAACAGTATTATTGGACAAGACTCTTCCTTGCATCTTTCAGCATTTGCTATGCTCATTATGGGCAATTAAAACATAAAACAACTTGCTCACTTCACACCCAAAATAGTCCTCCTCCCTGTTCTTTGTTTGGATATATAGAATACATAGATAAAGAGCAAGACCAGGCATCAGCTGGTAGCCTGTTATAGCAGAGCAGCAAAGTTTTCTCTGGTTTAGATGCAGAGGAGTGAAGTGTAGCCATTTGTTAACCTTTTTATGTACATGATCATTGTTTCCAACAAAGGATGGGAGCATGAGTGCTTTTAAAACCTTACTTACTGTGATTACTGTAGCTGTGTCCTGGTACAACAGCTTGTACATTTATTACACAACCATAATTCAGCATATTGGCTGTATCCACTAATGCATCCAGTATTTCCCATGACTCGCTAGCCATCCTAGTTCCTTTGATTTTTGACAGGTCTGGGAACACTCAGCAGTTCATGGCACTGGCTCACTGTTGGGACAAAAGGCTGTGCACTTCTTTTCACCTTCAGGAAAACGTGCTGAAATTAACTCATGGCTCTAGTGAGTTGAAGTCAAATGTAATAATACCAGCTCACCTTCGTTTTCTATCTGCTGAAGAGGCAGCAAAGAAAAAACAAATGTTTATGGAAAAAACAGCGACAAACCACAAAAACAAACAAACAAACAAACAAACACAAACCCCACCAAAAACAAAACACCAAGGAAGAGAAGATAAACAAGCCCAAGAATACTCAGGGGTTAGTTTATCAAATTAATCTCATTTCTTCATCTCATGCTCAGCTATTTAAATAGAATTTAAATAATACACTTATTGAAAATGAGAGCCTTATTTCTGAGGGCTTTCTGGCATTAAGGTGTGGGGAAACAGAAGTTGTCTTTTTTCTTTGTGTGAAGGAAGACTTAAGATCACTGGATACACATTTGGGTAATCATAAATTAATTGTAATGTAAACTTTCACAACATCTTCAGAGCATGTTGAGATTTTGTTTGATTTTGAATTGCTGCAAAATGACATCTAATTATATACTAGTGATTAACACGTTGGTTGTTACTAAGAAATAGCAACCAAGCAAACATTACAATTCAATATTTAAATTTACTGTAGGTTGTATTTGTTGGATATTTTGCCTATTTTTTAATGCACAGAAGAAACATGGTGTTAAATTCAAATACTTAGACAGATGCTGAGGCTGTTTTTCCTCATTTGTGAAAATTAGGGATTGCATCACTACAGGTACAGGCAAAGATGATCTTGATGGCTCCCTTTCTCTTCTTTCTACTTTTTTCTTCTCCTGCTTTCTGCCCCCCCCCCGCCTCCTGGGACACAGCTGAGTGCAGCAGGAGTGGGGCTGGGTGCTGCTGTTGGAGGCTCAGGATTCCTTGGGGGCACAAGGCAGGAGCTAAATGCTCAGCACTGTGCCTGGGTTATTGTGCCATGGTTCAGCTGCGCTCCTGCCCAGGGCAGGGGACGTGTAGGGGCATGCAGGCAGTCCAGCCTGGGCCAGCTCAACCTTCCCTTCACCTGCAGAAGCCCCATCCTGGGTCTCTTTCCTCATTCCTGGAAGTTTGCCATTTCCCCAGGAAGACTTCTCTCCTTTGACCTGAAGCCTTCTCCGAAAGCAGTGCTGGGTCTTTGGCACTTAATTGATTCATCAATTCTTCATTTCATATTTCTACCCTTTTTGGTTTGGATGAAATGATTCAACAAAACAGGACAAAAATTAGCAGAGTTTGAATAATATGTGCTAATTATAATTTTTATTTTTTTTTTTTAATAAAATGGAAAGTGTGTGTGTGTTCCTTGGCTGCAGCTGAAAGCTGGCTACCTGGTCTGAGGTGAGGACATGGTCAGCAAACAGGGCTAAAGCTATGCATGCATGTAGCATTTACTCTCTTATTCCTCTTTTAGTGCAGTACTTCTTTGAAATAAAAGTTTCTGAAGCATTGGAGTAAAACTATTTTCAGTGTGAACTGTAAATAAAGTTTTAATGAGGACTGATTTTCATCTCTGAGTCAAATGCTGTCCCACATTACCTCACTTTTCCATTCTCACTGGACTGAGAATCACTGCCCCCCAGCCCTAGTGCTTTTGATGTTAGGTGGAGATTAGCAGTGGTCTGAAATGGAAGAAATGGGGGCTGGGTGCTCTGTGGAGACACTGTTCTCCAATTTGGGTTAAGTGAACAGCCTCATGTTTCCTTACACTGACTGTGTTTGGGCGATTGCTGTCCTATCTGGAGTGCCACGGGCTGTGTGACATTGCTGGGTGACACTGGCCAGCATGGGCAGCACATCACCTTCCCAATCACAGAATCACAGAGTCAACTAGATGGCAAAAGACCTTGGAGATCATCAAGAAGTGGGAGTTTCACCAAGGCAAGACACACCTTTAGGTGTCCTCCTATCCAACAGGAATTCAAAGCACTGGACAGCCTTTCCAACTTCTTCCCACTTCGGTCAAACAGAAATATTGACAGGATCAGTCAAGTGTTTATGATTTAATTGCAAATGCATGAGGCTGCTCAACTGACTCTTTCTCAGGTGGAGATTACTGAACTCTTTGCAAGGCACTGAACATGGTCATGAGGCTGTGGGAATGTGACAGTGTTTCCTCTAAAGCAAATGCCACTGTCCACCAAGAAGACAGATCGTGGCTCTGCTCCTTCTGAACATCAGAAATTTTTTGAGATAACACCCAGGAAGGAGTAAGTGTTAAAGAATTCACACATATAATACTACATCAAGGTGTTTCTCCTATAAATCAATAGCATTTGGAGGCTTTAGCTCAGTGGAAGCATAGGTTGGATCAATGGCCTAGGATAAAAACAAGTCTTTCAGTGTTTCAAAGCTAATTGAAAATTAACCTCTTTCTTACTCTAGAGGCAAACTGGGTTTGGTGATGCCAGGACCACCAGTACAGCTTGAGAGGGGACATCCATGGCAATTGCTGTAGAGATAGGAACATGTGCTCCACCGGAAAAATACACCATGCTTTGGAGATACCCACGCTTTTCATGGACACTTCTTTATGGAAAAATCTAAGTTGCCTTCCCCAGAAGCAGCCCTCCCTGAATGCTGCTCCCACGGCACTGAGCATTGGCATGACACCAGCAGCACAGCCAGGACAATCACAAAGCAGGACCAGTGGTTCCCTAGAGAAGAATGTACCACAGTCACAGATATTCTGTGAGACACCTTTCACAAAAGAGAGATTTTCTCTGTTGGATCAATAGCTCCATTTTTCTTTATTACTCCATGTGTGTTTCACTCATTCGTGCATCAGTTCTTTCACACAGAAAACAAGTGAGAAAATCATCCCCCAAGAATAAAATCTTTAAAATAATAAGAAATACACAACCTAAAGAGTAATCAGATATTCCATGTTGCAATGTCTTGCACAACTGAAGAACTAGCTCTCTCCACTAATTCTCTCTTTTAAATAGAAGATGGTTTTTCCCTCTAACTTCACTAAGAATGCACCTGATTCACCATCAAATTATTTAAACTTTACACAGCCAAAATTTCAGTTTAAGGGATTCATCACATCCCATAACTCAGATTTTCAACCCGTTGGCCCATATTTAGAGGCTCCCCAGTAACTCACAGGTGTTCAGAAATGCTGCATGTCCACTACTAGGCTTTTTTATGGTGTGGAAAACCAGACACTTCAGGACACTTATTTTGGAGTTAAGGGGTTAAACAACGTTCCTATTATAAGAAAAACAGCAGGATGTATATGTTTGTGTATGTACACACAAAGTCATTACATATACATTAAAATTATTAACAATTTCAGTCCTTTAAAATTTAAACAGTTCAGTTTTCATTCATAATCCCATGTTCAGCACCTTTTTATAAAGATTGAATTTTCCTTCACCTCACCTATTGAGATGCAACTTACCTGCTACTACTGTCTGCAGATGAGGCAAAGCTTGAGGTGTTTGATGTGTAATAAATAGAAGAAACTCGTTTCTAGCCTTCTTTATGTTGTGAGAAGCTAGTAAGGTTTACTGACTGGTGATTTCATGGATTTCTTTGCAATATCAGTAAATGAACATTCTCAGGTGCATCTCTTGAACAATGTGGGTCTGGTATTGTTTTAAATCATCAAAATTCTGGGAAAAACATCAATAATTGACCCTAAAGAGAGGAGTGTTTGCACCTATAATTAAAAAAAATTCTGTATTCCAAATCCTGGGGGCAGATCTCCCCCTGGGGTCATATAGTGGATGACATTTGTTTTACACCAGCAGTGGAAAGCCCCTCAGCTTCCGAGCACATCGAGTTGGGCTTCTCTGCCTGCACTCAGCATCCTTCCATGTGGCTTTGTGGATCAGTAATATAAATTCTAGTCATAAACAAAGAAAAAAACTGACTGACAGAGAATGTGATGAACAATTTATGTCTGTACACAGTTTTTCCCTCTCTTTGTGCCACTGAAATTCATGATCTTTTATCTTTAGCCTTCCCAGTCCTCTTGGTTGCAAGCAATGCTGTAAAACCCTTAAAATATTAAGAAAATTACATCTGCTACATCTTGCTTTAAATATGGTGTTCAGTCTTTGTAAGTGTTACTTTGTACAATAAATGAATGGCTTGCCCACCAGGTATAGGACATTTTGCTGCTTACCATGTCTGTCTCTGTACAACATGTAGTATAGGGGCACAAATAACAGCGTGTTATATAAATAATTACATATATGAAGGGCTGTAAAACACCGAAGATATATTTGTACTTTTACTTATGAGAACGTTTTTAAAATGATTGCTTTGTTCACTGCGTGGTTTTTATGTGTTGAATGTGGTGCACACAGAGAACATTTTCCAAAGTTATTTTTTTTTCTCCCTTTCCTCCAGGTCACACCAGCGTTATAGTTAGCAAATTGATAAGGTTCCACTGTTAAGCTTTATTACTTGTGACATGAGCCTATGACACTTTATAAAAAGAAGTAATCCAGAACAATCTCTAGGTAATTAACACCTAGATAAACAAACATAAATTTCTATATTGCATTTATTTGGACTACCACTCAAATACGCGTGAACCATGCTTTTTTAATTAAAAGATAAATCTATGTGACACTTAGCCTCAAACTTAATTATTCAGCATAGTATAATAAAAAATAGAGCCCATTAAATGTGTCTTGCTCTGTATTTCTGTATTAACAGCAAAACAGTTCACTCTGGGATCATTTAAATTTTCTTCTTTCTCTTTTCCTGTGATTTCCCTATTCACCAAGAACCTTTGGTTTAAAAAAATACCACAACATAAAGCCCCCAAACAATACCCTGAACAACACCAACAGGTGAGGAGCCACGGAACTTCTCACAGCCCCTAAGAACACTCAGCTGGGTGACATTTCTAATATAACATTACACCGCAGCTTTATTCTCCCTCCTTCCCCTCCCCGGGCTTCGCGATGGAAACATACTGTGGTGGATCACACCAAGCAGTGATATCCAGAAATGGAAATCACAATAGTTAGGAATAATTTCACTGGGAGCATGCTTACAATACACAAGGTGAGGTTTTTATAATATACTGTTGCAATACAGATGTTAAACAGAGAGGGGAAATCTTCAATTCCCAAATTACAATAGACATTGGGCTTAAAGTCCTTATAAAAGTTTCAACAAGAAATGTTATCTTAGAGGTGAGGGCAGCCTTCTGATGTTAGCTGGGAAGACTCAGGACACCCAGCATCTGTATGAGGAAGGCTGCCCATCAGCTCTGGGAAACAAAACCCCAGAGATTTCAGTGAGACAGCTCCTGCCTCTTTCAGACCTTCTTCCCAGCAGCCTTCATAGGTGATGCAACATTTGGTACATGGCCACTGATGGTCATTTTTAGATTTCCTGGAGGGTTGTATGCATAGTGTAATGCACTGTTCTCAGCAGAAATCCAGGACCATAAAGGAGACTGTAAGCATTTCCATAGAATGTAATAAGATGGTCATTGCTCCTTAATCAGGTTTTCACATTTTTCTTTACTGTCCACTGAAACCAAGAAGGTAGGAAAATCTTTGGGAAACACCTCCCACCACTCTGTCCCCAGACAGTTCTTTTTCCCTGGATCCAGGGCACAGCAATTACCTGAAAGGACAATGATCCTGTAGAGAGGCAGAGTCAGCTCTGAGCCTGGAGCTCATCTGTTGTCAAGACACATTTTTACGTGCTGCCATTTTTTGCCTAGGAAGGGTTGTTCCCCCCAAGAGAGAGTGTGACACCAAAAAAAAAAAAAAAAATTCATTAACTCCTTGGATTTTGATTAAAATTTGATGCATTGCAGTTCAGATTTTATTCTCTGTGGATGAAGAGATCTGTGGCATTTGCCCACAGACCAGGGAATCTGGCAGCAGCTCCGTAACTCCCCTGGCTGCAGAGACTTTCCACCAGTAACAGCAATTCTTCACTGTGAGTTTCAGCCACTGAATAACTGAATTTCTATGATTCTGTGCATTAACTCTTGACCCTTCTGACAATTTTTATACTTTTTCCTTCTGGAGAATCCAAGTTGGACTATAACTTTATTATTTTGCATATGACTGGCTTAATTTAACATTAGAATTTCTGTTTTCTAAATGTTTGCTTTCTCAGTTTTTCTTGGAGACAGGCTACTCCAAGAAATTACTCTCTCCTCTCCATATTTACTATAGTTTCTAGATTTGGTGCATCTTTTTTTTTATGTTACTTATCCTTACTTTTCTAAGTGAAAAATCCTTTAATTTATTTGCTTTCAAATGTGCAGATAAAACCTTAAAGGGGAAGAATAAAGATTCACCCAGGAAAATGGGAGCACTCTTGCTCTTGTACATTCTTTGAAGTGTGAGCAGCTTTCTTAACATGCACCATAACAATAAACCTCACAATTTTCTAAAAGCCAAATATATGATCTATACAAACAATCTTTTTTAATGTGAAAACATGACTTTATACATCATAGTGTATGATACACACTTCAAACACTTTCAAATCAAAGCTTGATAGACCCCGACTTTTTCTATAGTACATAAGTAGTAGTATATAAAACAATTATTACTACATGCTAAAACAGATTTCCACAGTCTTTTAATTAAGCACAATATATATAATATATATCTGTATATACTGTATATAGATTTGTTCAGATTAATAAGTGGACTGAGCACACACACCCAGCATAATACACTCCAGTAACTGCCTAACAACTGTGAATTTACTGGCATTATTTTTTTTTTTTAATCTGACAAAGCTGAAGAAAATAATGCTTTAACTGTTCCTAATAAACATAAGCAAGTAGGAAAACTTTTTTTTCAGAGGTAGAGGTTTTATTGCGTAAAACACTGGATAAAACTGTACTGCTTCAAAGACATTTTTATTCTAACAGCAGAAAGAAAACAGTCATTGCTGAAAAAACAACTTTTAATACTTCTATACCAGAATAAAGTTCTGTCAACTGATGTATTATAATAATAAATAATGACCAAGAATAAACTTTAAATACAAAGTTTTCTAATTGTTACAAGCATAGCAACAAAATCCTCTACTCTATTGATCTCAGATTTCCTCCAAGATAGAAATTTTTCTTTGTGTAGGAATGTAGACAGTATTATGACCAGTATCACAGACTACAGAAGTTACAGAGAAAAAACTTGACATGTTTAGATATGAGAAGCATGATGATATTCAGAAACTGACAATGCATCACTGCTGCTGTCACTTGTTTGTATTACAAGTTACAAATGTTCTGGAAAAAAGGGCTATGTCAGAGGGGAGGATAGGGACAGTAGCACCCGACCAAATGGAATCAACACACACATCACAAGGAGCAGGAGATGTTTCCAGTGTCACAAACAGAATTATTGCCTGTCGTATCTGAAAATGCTCAGAAGACACAAAAGAATACTGAAAGAGCTCAAAAAGTGCAAGAAATGGAATGTGGGGGGTGGTTTTGTTTTTTTTTTTCTCTCTTTTTTTCTTTTTTTTACTTTTTTTTTTTTTGCTAAGATACCGAAGGCGGCGCAAACACACAAAGCAAGCGACTGACACAGTCACCAAACACAGTAGTGCAGTTAAAATCCTAAAGCTTACTACAGTCAGAAAGGTTCAATAACATTTCAATCCTTTATCTAGGATCATAGAAACAGTTGCATTAAGTTTATCAACTCGATTTAAGTAAGGCAGTGAGAACTATACTAGAAAAACAAGAAAAGCAGCTTGCTCTGTGCCAGATGGGTCCAAGTTACACAGTGACCTCATTTAAACTGAAACTTCAGTTGGATGACATCCTTTCCGACAGCATATGCAAACCGTATTCCTTATTAGCCTGAGATTTTTTTTCCAGTCTCAGGGTAGCGCTAAGAATTTTATTTACATTGATTGCAGTTTAGTATTTTTTGTAAACTGCTTTAGGCAGAGCTGAAGTTTTAAGGCCCTGGGGTTTTACTCTGTGCTCCCAGCCTGCAAAGAAATATTGACTTTTTTTTAAACTTTTTTCTTTTTTTTTTTTTTTAAGTCTGGATGATTTTGCTTTAGAAGAAGTTAATACTTCTCTACCGTCACAATAAACAGCACCAATTTTGCTTCTATGAAAGGAAGTACATTAGAAGGATAAAATTTTATGCCATTCAAAGAATTTCAGAATAAACCTTTAGTTATTTTTCTTACATTTTTTATGTGGTTTGTTATAGTCTCTCAAAAGCTTCCTATGTGGCAAAGACCTTACTAAATTTGGAGCATCCAATCAGTAAAAAAGCTAAAATCTGCAAAAATATAGAACACATTTGTTTTACAAAACCAAAGAAATATAATCTAAAACACTTTTTTTTTTTTTCATTAGAGACAAAGAGCAGAAAGTTTGGATTCATATTTTAGGTCAAGCTACTTTATAAGGGCTTGCTCCAGAAGAAACTTCTGCACTGTGTCTGTAACACTTACAAAAACTAATACATGAAAATTAACCATGACCAGGGAATTCTTCATTCAAGTGTGAAAAAAAAAAAAAAAATTAAAAAAAAATTGAAAGGAAGTTTGGAAAACACCCAATAAGAAAGTAAAGAACAGAAAAAAAAAAAAAATACCAACCTCCTATGTAATAAAATCCTGTTTCTTACCAGCACCTTCTATAGATAAGGCTGACTAGTTTCACTAAACAATATTTCTATATATTGTACTTCTACATTTATAGCAACTTCTTCAACAAGGAAAAAAAAGATTAAAAACATTTCCCTCAATACTGCAAGATGATTACAAAAAATGATTACATTTCAAATCTGCAATCACACATCGGGCTACAGATTTATTTTTTTTTCTAAACATTGATTCATTTGGCTGTAATATTAAAAAAAAAAAAAAAAGAAAATGTAATATCACAATATTTTTCGAAATAGGTCAGTACTGACCCCAGCTTATGGGCCGTCTAAGGTTTCTCCTACACTGCAGTTGCAACACCACTTGAATTGATTTTCTCTGCAATGACAGCTCCAGTCAGACTGGCACCATGGCAGTCTACCAAGACATCTCATTACTATGCTAGGCAAATGACAGCAGCTGGTGTCATATTATAAAGGTGTTTTCAACAATGAAAACACAGCCCCTCAATCTTCAAGGCAACACTAAATCATTTAGAGGGTATCATTTTTCTGTTAAGAGCATTATTTTTGGACAAAGACCACTTTTAAGTTTGAAACTGCCCTGCTTTTTAAATAACTAACAACCTTCTAACATTTTTAAATCATTTTATTATCCCACCTACATTGTTTGGAAGTACTAGTTGCCAGGTAACTGTTTAGCAGCCATTTTCAAGGGCTGGAAATCTATTTTGCATGTGTAATATATGTATTTACACACACACACGCACCTATGGAATGTGTGTATTTTTTGTGCGTGTGTGTATGCAGATATATGTTCAATGCGGGTATGACCGGATTTCTCTGTGTCTGTAAATATACATATACATGCACATGTGTGGGCACATGTACATATAAATATATTTGAATGTTTTCAGCATTCTGAACCTTTGTGGGAACTTGCACACCATCGCTTTCCTCGGAAGGGGTTTAAGCCAGCCCTCACCAAACTCATGTCCAAAGCCAGGGTTAGAGTCTACTGCGGAGCCGGGCTGGGCTCGCTGGGCATCACTCCTGGGCCTTGGTGCCCTCCTCGGCCAGCTCTGCCGAGCTGCCCGCCTTGGCAGCCGCTGGCTCCTCCGAATTCCCGGCAGCCTCGCAGTCCACTCTGGAGCGCTTGAACCTGCGGTCGGGGTACTGGCTGTTGTCGAAAGGCATGCGATGGACACAGAGCACGTGGGTCTTCAGATTTCCCTTCTGAGAGGCACTGTAGGGGCAGTATCTGCACTGGAAAGGCCGGTGACCTGCATGACAGACGACAGCCCGGTTAGTTTTGCTCAATGGCCTCTGAGAGAGAACAAGAAATCTGTGCTCTTCCTCAATAAACTGTATTTTAAAAATTCTCTGCTTAGGATTGCCAGAGCAGTGCAGCTAATCCATCTCCCTCCTCAGCCCCAGCTGTAAATCCTTCAGCCCACGATCCAAACTCTTGTAAATACAGCATGTACAAAACTGTCTTCTTTTACATTTGTTAATTATCTTTTTTATTGAAGTGCAATTCAAGGATGACAATGTGCAGACCCTTAGTCTAATAAACACACTTTGTCTTTGGGTGGGTTTCTGGGTAAAGAATTGTATGTTTTATTTCAATCGCACAGATTACTTTTTAATGGAAAGAAATAATGGATTGAGATAGCCAAGGCCTCAAACCTGCAAACATTTACTCCAGTGAGATTACTCCTTTGAGTAAAGATATGCAAGCATGTAAGTGTTTGCTGGACCAGGGCCCAAGGTTATCATCAGCTTTAAAATAAAATGTCCAACACAGATTAGAAAAGGAATGTTAATGCACAAAATCTGATAGATGCACTTCTTGTGGATAAAACAGCAATTGACCACGTAACAAAGGCATGAATGAAAGATATCACTTCTCAGTAGGGTTTATCAATATGCTCTCCTATATTTTTCAAATTATTGTGACTTCAAATCTCCATGCTGTATCTGGTTTTGGAGGTTATGTTTCAACAATCACATTTCAACCTATGCTGGGAAGTTGTTGATGTGTTTTACTGGAACTTTATGAGCTTTGTCTCTCAAATTAACTTAAACCAGGACCATCTGAGGTCAAATGCGCTTAGCTTGCTTTAATTTGCTCAAATAAATGAATAAATAAATGTGCCAGACCATCTACATAAAGCCAGGATAAGTGAAAAACAATACCCTATCTCCACATTTGAAGAGCACATTTTCCCTTGCTGCTGTGGTACTACTCAGAAGGCATAAAACAGATGCGGGGGCAGGAGAGCAGGAGAACTATGCTGCCAGCTATGGGGAAGGGGCTGAACCCTCTCCCCTTGGTTTTAGATGGGAATTTACCAGCTAAACAAATGGGCACCTGTTGGTCTGATGTACCTGGACTGGAGTGGAAATTCTGCCATGGTCCTCCCAGCAAAGATGGAGCACAGGAGGCAGGCACAGGAACATGAGCATCTCTGTAGCAGAGTGAATTCACTTGAACCAGCATTAGTGCCCTGGGCTGCTCAAACAACTTGCCATTTTTACTGGAATATCAACACCACCACCTGAAGGCTGAGCCCCCAAAATATGCTGCTTGCTGCCCAAGGGAAAGACACTTGGTGTCCTAAGACCTTCCCCCAGGAATGCAGCCTTGTTTCCTTCCTCAAGGATGGGACGCTCCCCGTCATCCTTTGTTTTCATAAGCTGAAGACTGCCAGAAGTGTGATCACCCCCCAAACCCTCCAACGTGCATGTTTATGCGTGTTAAGCCACCAGCACAGGAAGAATTGGAGCTTTTGGAGCAAGTCCTGAGGAGGCACCAAGAGGATCAGAGGGATGGAGAACCTTTCCTGTAAGGAAAGGATGAGGGAATTGGGATGGTTCAGCCTGGAGAAGAGAAAGCTCAGGGGTCACTTTCAGTACCTGAAGGGGCTAAGAAAGATGGACAGGGATTATTTACAAGGACCTAGAGTAACAGGACAAGGGGGAATGGCTTAAAACTGACAGCCAGTGGGTTTAGGTTGGATATTAGGAAAAAACTCATCCCTACGAGGGTGGTGAGGCCCTGGAACAGGGTGCCCAGAGAAGCTGTGGCTGCCCCATCCCTAGAAGTGTCCAAGGCCAGGCTGGATGGGGATTGAAGGAACCTGGGATATTGGAAGGTGTCCCTGCCCACAGCAGGGGGGCTGGAATGAGATGAGATGATTTTTAGTGTCCCCTTCCCACTCAAGCCACTCCATGATGCTGTGATCTCACCAACTGGCTCTTAATGCTTTACCCACAAGCAGCTCTTAATAAACAGCCACCCTAATTCTTTTCTGCAAAGAACAAATTCTAAGTAAGGAATGCACAAAGCATGGCTGGAGCTAACCACTTCACATGCACCACACTAAAAGCAAACTCTTTTTGCCCATCACTGAACCAAGTTCAAACCCATGTTCAAAATTCCATGCAGAGAATGTAATTTATTAATTCAACCCACTTTAATAAATCAGACAATATAAAGTGCACCTACAAGGATTCAGTTCTGCATTGCTTCCCCCACGACTTACTTTTTCAGGCCATCAAAATTTCACATCATTGCCTTGTGAAAAGTAAGTACACAATAAGTTAATTTGTATTGTCACTATGCAGTACAACTGTGGTAAAGAGCACATTCATTTTTAATCCGATATGAATAATATATAAATATGTATACAGAGTGAGGGTCATAGGAAAGCAAGCAGTACATTGTTTACAGCAGAAGTAGTACAAAAAGTAGAGATTATTCTTGCTTGCAAAGATAAATTTTCTTGTTACTAAGGGGTGAAGGAAAATTCCCATTTCTTTTAGGTATCCCCATTCTTTAATTTTAGCTCCAAAACTTGTTATGGGCAGCAGCTCTTAAAATAGCCCTTCCCAGATAAGTTGGCAATAAATTTATAATGTTTTATCTAGCAGTGGTTGGTAGGTCCTTTCTTAGCAAGCTATAGCTCATATGTATTTTACCCACTATGTATCTCCCAAGAAAATTATATGAAAAAAAGAATTATATGGGGGAAAAAAAAGAAAAAGAAAGTAGTCTTCCTGATAGCCCAGGAGATGTGATAGGCATTGCAGTCATAGAAAAAAATTAGACTGAAAGTGGGTGGAACTAGGGGGGGAAAATTATGGTGTGCATCTTTCTCTGATCAAAAATTGAGGAAAGGAAAATGTACTGTTTGCAGCTGAAATAATCCTGTTGTGGAGCTATGTTCTATGAAGTCTGTAACTGAGCATGTGGAGAGACTTTGCAATCCTCTGGATGGAAGCTTGCAGTCTAAGGAAGTGGAACAGCAGAAAATAATACTCAAATTTAACTAAAATTACAGCAATGATGGCTGGACTCAAAGAACACTTTTAGCACGTATGGATTTCCCCAGGAGGGGTGATCACTTCCAGCACCTGCTGCAGCCTCTGCTCTAAATGTGATTTAAACCTCCCAGGGTCTGCAGGAAGGGTGGCAGTGCTGAGGTGACCCAGGCTCATCATCTTCTCTAGTTTTGACTGAATTTTAGGGGACACAAGGTGCATGGATAAGAGATACATGGAGATGTATCTCCAGGATGGAGAAGTTTTCTGCAGGCCCATATTAAGAAAAATCCCTCAGTGTTTGAAACTAGTCCACCTTTTTAAAATATATATGCTGCTTCATTAATTTAGGCTTTGAGGGCGAAAAAAAAGAGTAAAGTTTGTTTTCTTTTCTTTCGAGTTTGTGATGTGATATGTTGCTTTGTGACACTTCATGTCAGGCTGCATCAGTCACATTGCGTTAGCTTTCATAACATGGCATGACTGATGCAGCCCAACATGGTGCATCAGCTGAACAGTCAGAAACTGTAGGTTTTGAGAAAGACATGGATCTCAGTCTGGGGTTTAGGGCCACTTAAATGAAAGTTTATCAAGAGCTTTGGATTTAAACAAAGCCATTGCCCAAGAGTTGTTAAAGATTCAAGTACATGCCAAACCGTATTTTGCTTTGTCTAATCTTTAAAACTCAAAATGTATTATTGGAACACATAAAAAGTCAATGTCAATGAAGTGGCACTGGGTTACTGACTGTAATCCAAACACTGCTAATAGTTACTAATTTATTAACTTTGATATGGATCCATTATTTAAGATTAGCACAAAGGAATACACAAACGAGAGAGAGAAAGAGTGATGAATACTAAAGTCTTTTTCATTAAAAAAATCATTTACATGGTCAAGCCGCATTAATTCTCCACTTCTAAAAATATTTGATCGGCATCCAAATTCTATAAAATTTCCACAAAGAAACATCTTATTTTTGTGGTATTACAGGCACATATGTAGGGGTTTGCACTAAAACGTAAAAATGGGCATTGAACTAGTCACATGGATAAGATCAGGAATTTATTCCAGATTGTTAAAAGTGTACTAATCACAGAAAAATCATGGCTTTCTCCCAAAGCAGCAAGAAAATGGTAATTTGAAAGAAAAATGCCAATAATACATCACACACAAGCCGTCTGTTGTCCCCACTACAGCACTTTGTATTATATTGCATATGTGTACATATATACACAGATACACGCATACAGACACACACACACACGATTTAATGCATAAATTTAGGGGAAAGACAGAAGAGCAATAACATGATGAACAGAAAACAAATGCTGTGCAATGTACTATAAATTATAATTAAGCTCTGAATAAAATGTGTTTCTTAGATATGACATTTGTTCCCTTAAATGCAAAAATGGCCATGATTATCTGACAGAATGTTTTTCCTTAGATGGCCAATGGCTATAGCACTTACTAAGATGCAATACGGCAAACTCATTTCAGATTTCTTTGCCTGGTTTAAGAATACCCTTTTGGTGAAAATCAAAAATAACAGCAATTACCTCTTTAAAACAAATTATTCCCCCACAAAGAGATATCTGAAAAAGCCTCAAAGGCTTGAATTTCTCGGGAACAAATCTCTTTAGCTGGGATGCTGGACACTGAAGATCTGGACTGGACTTGCTGGGCCACTGCAGCAATCCCACGTGGCCAGGGCAGCCCGGGCAGTGGAGCAGGACCGGCTGCAGTGGTCAGGATGGATAGGCACTGCCTGCTGCACTGGGATGCTTGGTCCCACAACGTTGCTGGTGGAATGGTCCATGTAATCACACATCTGCTGCCCAGCAAAGCCTGCACTCACACCTTCAGTAAGCCAGAACCTCCCCAGGTGCTCCCCAGAGCTGCTTTGAGTTCTTTTTCCCCATCGAAGTTGTGTTTGAGGTAGAATCACCTCTAAGCACACGAAGTGCGTGCTGTCTCAGAAGTGACAGCAGGCAATGATGGCCATGCTCTTTCTGTGTTTTAAGAGAGGTTTTTTGAGCATCTCCAGTCCTCTGGCAGGCACTGCTGGGCTGAGCTCATGCCTCTCTCAGACCACAGCCTCCAGGTCCCAGGCATCTTGGTGAACACTGCCATTTGAAAGTATATTAGAGCATAATAACAGGCATTTGCAAAGGGAAAACTATTTTCATTTAAATCTTGGCTAGTGCAATTTCCTTTTTTTAACGTATAAATTTTCATAAATACATTTCCTATCCACGGCAAACATCCCAAGTACTGCATGCATTACCCAGGAGAGCAGAATGGCTCTAAAGCAGCCATTCGGATCTGGAGCATAACAGTATGGATGGGAAAATGCTGAATAAATGTATTTGTCCAATAGACAATAATGGCTCTGATTGAGCCATTCCACTTTATTGGTCTCAAAATATGCATTTTATGAAACTCCCCAAATACCAGACAGATTAAAGTACACCCAATCAGGTTCGTATCGGTAATAAAAGTTTTTATAAAACAATTGAAAAGTATATGTTTATTTACACACAGGTCCAAGACCAACCAAGATGATCTTCTGGGAAAATTTCAATATTCTGTGAAGTTTATATGTTACTTGGATTACAAAAAAAATCCCAAAATTAAATTAAAATTAAATTTTAAAAACTCTTTCATGTTGACCAAGAAAAGTCATAAAACCAAAAAGCCTTATCTGAGGCTTTTTTTGGTGATTTTCTCTGGAACATTTTCTTAAAATGCAGAGATATCTGGATTTTGGGAAGGCCAGGGAACATTTCCAGCTACCAAGGCTAAGTCTATGGGTTACATATTTCCACTGGGACTCTTAAAGCAAGGGCAACCCCCTGAACACCCTCCATTCACCTGAATTTCTTCATTACCAGGCTCAACCCTGCAAAGAGTCCTCAGAGGTCATCACATGAATTGATCATGGCACCAGTCTGTAACTTAAATTACTCCTCACTAATACTGAGCACTTTGGAGCAGCTCAGGTCCAAATATGCACTGCCCCCTGGTAGAGCCCTTCTCTTGATGTGAGTTACTGGAAAGATTTTAATTAGAGGATAACTTTGGGGTGAAGACTCAGCACATGACAAAACACAGCCACCAGCCTGATCCTAAATCAGGATGTCTGGATAAAGAAAAACATGTGGAGGTCAGCAGTCATGGTGACACTGCAGTCCTGGTGTCCTGCAGAAATGGACTCTCAGTGTACCTGCAACAGCAGGGGGGCAATTCACTGAAATATCAGAGAGCTGGAGAATGAAAATACCTAATCCATAACTAATTTTATCAAAGATTTTTCCTTGAACAAAAAAACTTCAATCATTGGATTGAATTAAACCCTCAGATACCTACATAGCTTTTCTGAAATGTAATCAAAGGTGGAGTCTGTTCTTAAGTTAGTGCCTAACACAGTGCTTGGTGCTTCCAAGCAAGTATTTCAGCTCATTGATGAGTGCACTAAAACACTAAATAATGACATAGAAAGGCAAAAGTTGGTGGTATACTTCGCCTTTAACATGTATTATTAAAATATTATGTTAATTTCACACATTCCCCCTAAAATAAAGACTGTTCTTATAGGAATTATTCAATTCCTGTCTCAAAAGGCAGCAATCACTAATTATCACACACTGAAGTTTCCTTAAAAAGCAAAATAAGTTAAAACCACCAACAAATCAACCCTGCTATGTAAAGCAGCTGAGTGCAGGTTGGTCTGACAGAGGTTAACAGTCACCTAGGCACTCCTGATAAACTGTACTGTTGTCCTTCATCTATATGGTTTTACCCTACTGAATCAATCACTCACAAAATTATGGAAAATATCAATAATTTAACTTTTTGTTTCCTTTGCCATATGGAACACAGAAATTAAAATTATTTGGGGGTAGAGTGTGGAATTTGCTAGACATTTGTAGTGCACTAAATACAAGGGAATTAGGAAATGGCCAGTGAAATCACTGATGGTGTAACAGAGACTTGCAAGTCCTGGGAAAACAAACATTTCCCATTTCTTGCAGAGTTGATAAAACAACAGAATTACTCAGCTCCAGCCACTCAGCACAGAATTTGTTTCTTTTTCAGAAGAAGCTATTCACACAGGAACTTTTGATTTAGAAGGGAAATGGATCTCTTCTTGGAAGAAAGGAATAGCCTCAGCAGAATAGTGGAAAACAAATATTAAACTTCATGGGAACCCTGTGAAGCTAAAATGCAGAGATAAAGGCAGAAGACTGTGCTTTCTCAGGATCTGTGTGTCTCAGACCACGGCTGGTGGATGCACACATGGTGCCCTGTGCACAATGGCATCAGTTCAGGTTCTGACATGACAAACATGAGTTACGAGCCCAGAGCCTCAGCGGGCTCCAAACGAGGTTAGTGGGAATGCTGTCATTGACTGAGCTTGAAATGCCAGACTATCATTGTCCCATGCTTTGGGAAATTTAATTACATTTAATTTTACATATTTATTTACTTTGGTTTGGTTATACTCATAAGTAGAGGACAGAGTTTTTACCAAGGGCACTAAGATACCTGTTGTAAAGAGCAGGCAAACTCTGACTAAAGTCATAATGGCAATGGTTACAGAAATCATAATCCTTTTCATAATCCTAAACTCACAGCAGCTTGTTTTTTTTGGCCAAGCTTTCATTTCCAGCCATTTCCCCTCTTCTTCCCCTCTACCAATCCATGCTTTCCCAAACCCTGATGTGTCCCTTCATCTCTGCAGCCTGGGCCTCTCCACATGAGAGGGGAGAGGTACCCAAGCCCAGGGAGTGAGCAGGGTACAGTCCTCACAGCCTTCTCTTTCTGTCATGCTTTGGGGAGACTGCGACTAAGGAAACACATTTTGAAGGTAAGTGGCAGACTTTTCTCTAATATTAACCAACCCAAAGTTCTTCTGATCATCAAAATTACATGCTCAGAGTCCCACCTTTGCTTTTACTTACATATTTCAATTAATTGCTATGTCTATTCACTCCTTTACTTGTTTTAATCACTTCAATAACATTATATTCCCATTCTAACCCCCTTGAGCAAAATATCTCAGTTTTCCTACTAGGTCATTCACAAGTTTTCTTGTTAATGTTCTGTCATATTTTTAATTGTCTCAGTAAATATTTATTATTTCAGGGAGCATTTACGACTTCTTGAATGAAGCTGTATTTGAATTTAATGTACCTATGATTTCCCAGAATAAATGCTATGCTGGGTGGCACTGGGATTTTAGTAAAGACAACATTCAATTCAGAAGCTAATAGGAAAGACTTTGTTAGTGATGGTATTTTGCTACCAAATATCCTTTATTCTGCCTAGCAATTCATAAATACAATAGAATTTTCTCTTTCACTCTGGGCAACTGTCTTGAGTTTATTTATTTTATTTGGCACAATGAAATTTTAAAAATCCTATACTCAGCTTTCTAAATCTTTCCTGCTGACAGCTGGAAGTGTCACATCCTCAGCTGATGTCAAACTGGACAGTCACACAGCCTGAGCCATGCAAAGACCTGCCCCTCTGTGCACAGCCCTGTAAGGACACCCAGTCTCCCCACCAGCTCCATGGTCCAAAAATCACCTGGGTGGGAAGGGATGGAATAATCCATGTGCTATAAGGTTTGCTGAAGTGGGACCCTAAGCTAGAATATCTGTTTTCTGCAAGTATGAGGTCATTTAGACTAACCATGTTCTCCTCTCATTTTAGTTGTTGCTTTTCCACATAACTGGGGTCATTTAGATGGTATTTTGTCACATTATCACTTGTCATGTACCTCATGATTCTCCAACTCCAGTGTTGTGTTACTAGAGAGACTGAAGAACAAAACACATTAAGTAAATAAATATCTAGCTCACTAATAGCTAATATTTCAAATTATCCAGGAGTAGCTCACAACCCCACTAATCATTCTGCTAAAACACCACTATTATCTGTTTATGGGATGTGGTGAGTGTAGTTCTCAGAACCACTCATTATTGGCAATGTTTCTGCATTATGTGCCATCACAGCACAGAATTACCACAAGCACAGCCTGAGTGGGAACTCGCAGCAACCCACCTTTCACCAGGCACATTTCTGATGTAGGTGTACATATAGCTAATGTTTCCATTTAAAAAAAATAAACCAACATATTTTCATCATATCCCATTCAACGAACAAGGAGATCAAACAGTAAAAATTAAAGGGCTGCAAAGAATAAATTGAGCATTAACTTTGCAGGACCTCTCCCTCTGGAAAGTGCTGTTGGTGTTATCACAGAAAAAAAGTGTCTTTTTTATCAAGTCACAAAGGAAATGCTTTCTCTCCTTCTCCTTTTCTTTTCTATAAAAGGCTCTCTAAAATGAAAGGTGTCAGACTTTGCTTTTTCTTCTTGGCATGATCCAGAATGTATGGCTGAGGAATGACAGATGTCTGCAACCAGCTGCAATGAAGCATGCTAAAGTTTCAGTCTAATCCACTTATTTCACTGCAGTCACGTAAACCAAAACAAATGGGCAGTGCCTTACATTATAAAAACACAGCAGCATTACTTTGTTGCATAATGTAGCTGATACGCCATCTTTTTATCATTTTTCCTACTGCAGAAAGAATTCACCTCTTTATTAAAAACAGCCCCTGAAAGTTCTCCCGTTCTGCTTGCCTCTATTTTTTTCTTTTAGTGTCACAGCAGTCCTGCGATGCTCCATGCATTACTCAATATGTGGCTATTATAAAAACACTGTCATATTTTTCCAGGGAAGACTGCTTTTGTTTTTAAAAACGTGATCCAATTCAGAAGCCACCGGGCCTCATTCTGCTCTCTTATCCTTGCTGCCAGCCCGTGGCTTGAACAGATCTGTGCTTCTCTGAGTCAGGATAGGACCTGCCATCAGATCAGTGCATGTTTCATCTGCGCAAAAGCCAAATCACAAGTGCACCAAGCACTTACCTTAACGGGTAAAAAACCCCCATGTGTCTGCTTTCTACTGATCAAACTGGAAATGCCATCAGAGACACAACTAATAGCCTTAATCTAGCCGACTAACCTCATTCAAAACCCTCCCATTTTAACGAGGAGGGAGACCCACCGCCAGTGTGTTTCCCGAAGCCCTGAACACCCCCCCTGTTCCGTTCTGCCACAGGGAATATAACCTAAGTGAACATGGCATGGCTTCCTGGGAAGGGAGACCCTGCCTCACTCCACCATGTAGTGCAGCAACCTTTTGAACCCTCCCCTCTTTAATCCTTGTATGGAAAGGGAAAAGATGAGGAGTCATGTGGCTCCCTCCCCACCAGCAGTTCCAACAGCTGGGAAGCACTCTTTCAGCGCAATTCATAAAAAAAGATGTGTTGGATTTCGCCGATGGCAGAATGGTGTACGATTTCTGGCCCTTCAGGCTAAAACAATAAATGCAAAGAGGAAAATTTGAGATTTCCCCCCTTAAACTTCCCACAATAACCTCAGCAAAACCACATGACTTGTCTTGTACAATCTCCCTGGTGTTTTCAGTGCTACTTTGGCAGGAAATCAGAATTACTGTTATATAAATTCCATCTGATGCCAGAGCTACCATCTGTGAGTAAAACTGCTTCACCTACGTCTGCCGGCAAAGCCACTCTCCCAGAGACAAGGGAGAAGGGGAAAAAAAATTTGATTAATTTGCAGAATGCTTGTGATTTGCTCATATATTATTATAACTGCTCATCAGCACATGACAAATTCCCAGCACTCCGCACAGGAACCCGTTCAGTTTCAGCAGTTTTTTGCGTCGGCACCTGACAGACTGCAGAGCCACTAATGACTTTCAGATGCTTACAAACAGTAATTCTATCTTCAGAATAAAAAGAAAAATCCGTAGGAAGAAAAGAGTAGAGTTAGTCTATTCCATTTCCTTCCTGTATATCAACATGATTTAACTCTTCGGGGCAGCAGCGGTTCCAGGATCACAACACGGCTGCTCCTTGCCTGTAAAAGACAAAGACTGCCAATCTCAGGGGAAAGGTGGAAGCAAGAGCCGGTCTCCGAAGGCTTTCGCTACACCAGCTCCACAGAGAGCCAGATACAAAGCAGGTAGCCTAGGAAAAGGCACACCTACCCTGCAGTACACGGAGAAAATACACACTCTTCCCGGCGCTCCCAAATTCTGTGTCTATTTCCCTATTTTAATACTTCTGATAACCTTTTACATTTTCAGGGAACACATCTGCTTCCTAACTGCAGCTGAAATGTTTTTTTTCCCCTTTAAAAGTATGATTATGCTTTCTGAAGCACTGTCTGTGTGCTTGATTGCCTGTTTTAGATTAGAGATTTTAGCAAGGAAACAAAGACTTCAGAGTGCACATCAGTCCTGCATATGAGAAACCACAGAAGGAATAAGCAATAAAATGTGATGCACCATCTGTCCACAAACAATAACCTGGATGTTCTGAAGGCTTACAAATTATTTAGCACACAACCTCACCGAATTATAGGACCCTTAAATAGAGCAATAGACTGGGAATGAGAACCTCTTTGATGTCCTTTTGTATTTTTTTTTCCCCAACTCAGCCCTCGATTGATTGCTATCTGTTGAGGTATTTCTCAATGACTATTGGAGCAAGTTGATATTTATTAAGCAGCTCTCTGTAGAATATTTTGCCACAGATTTGAACAGTGGGGTATACACTGCCTCCCTGGCCCTAGCCTGCTGCAAACAGATTGTTAATCAAAAGACAGTCGAAAAGAATAGTCAGTTGGGAAATTCAGTCCTAAGGGCAAAATGCTGCCCTCGGTACTCATGCGCAACTCCCGCTGGCTTCCATGGGAGCTCACGGGAATGCTCAGGGAGGAATTTGACTTCATTAAGTACCAGGAGATTTCTGACTGGACTCTTGTAGAACAATTCTCTAAAAAAAGAATGCTGTTTTAATTTTTGAATTATTTTTTTTCTGCCTCAAACTGCAATTAAAAAAACCCTGCAATTAAAAATAAAATGACATTTTTCCTAGCTGTCATGCTGAAGCACAGTGATCTTGCATGTAAAACACATTAGCAACCAAGCACACACCAGGTACTGTAAACTAGAGTATGTCAAAGCTACTGGATCCCTAGACAAACCTGGCATCCTCCATCAATATGCTCACATACCGAAATCAAGATATTGAGAGACCTGTGTTTGGAATAGAGGATCTTGGCTCACCATATTTGAATGTGAAATCATGTTTAAAAAAATCAGCCAAACAATCACTAAAAATACTTTTTTTTAAGAAGCAGTGAATTGCAAAATTTCTGGATCTACAGTTTTTTTTCAACCTCTTCGCTGCATTATAAATTCCTGAGATTTTAGTGAACATTAAATATTTTTTTTCCAACTGAAGCATGCCTCTAACCCACACTCCAAAATAAATCAGCATCCCTTAAAGCCACCCACTTAATTTTTAAAAGGAAGAGCCTGACCGAAATATTTCTTTTGCTTTGGTTTCCATAGAATTTTTTCTGCAAATTTTCTTAACACAACATTTCCCACGCTGGCTCTCAGCTCACAAACATCCAGACCCACCTACCAAAGATCTTCTCAATGTGGTTTTTACTCTTTTGCCTAGATGGCAGATCAAAATTCAAATAAAAATAGGTATTAGAAGCCAGAGGATTTTTTTTATCATATTCTTTTTGACAAGGCCAAGAGGGAGGTAACTGTGTAATTAACTTTAGATGTGCCTAATGTAACTTCATTATCATTGATGGGTCTTATGGAGAGACACTGAGAGGGAAATGTGCCTTCTAGAGTTTCATAGTGGAGCCAGAACTATTGAAGAATATTTCAGTATTTAGGCTCTGATTCAGCAAATTGCTGAAGGTTGTGCATACTACAAAGCCTGTAAGGCATGCCAGTGACGTGTGGGAATGCACAGGAGCTTACAAAATGCGCGAGCCCAAGTTGTGCCTGAGCTGGGGCCATGGAGCTTGGCCCTTACTTACAAAGATTCATAAAAGAGATGTGAAAATTTGCCTGGGGGTAAAAGCTGGCACATTCCATTGCCTCCTTGTGAATCTGTGCTCCTTTTTGCATTTACTCTTGCATTTATTGCTGTGTGGTGCTTGCCCAGAATGCCAGCGGGACAGCGGGCTGCGAGGACATGGGGCAGGTGAGGCTCCAGCAGCCCAGCACCTGCAGCCACTGCAAGCTCTCCTGCAGGCAGGGTGCAACTCACAACTGGCTGCTAATCAGGGCAAGGAAAATTTACCGTCACTGGGGGCACAGGGAGCTGGCTGCTTGTTCTATGGGTACACACAGGCCAACAATTGACACCCAGACACCCAGAGCTGGATGTCCCTAAAGCCACGTGTTGCCACCCAGGGAAAGGGCACAAGATGAATGTGCAGCAAAACCCTTAGAGGTCAAAGGAAACCGAAGTCCCCTTCCAATAACTCGTGTGGCAGTCAGTATGTAGAGGAATAGATGCTACCGAGGATTTTATTTTAAACTAAATTGGAGAAGTCCAAATTTCTAGGGGCAGTGAGACACTGTGTCCATTTATAAGGGTGCCTAGGTATTTTTTCAATGATTTAGAAGGAAGGAGCTCCCTACCTATCCCTGAAGAACTTATTCAAATCACAGCATGTCAGGTGGCAAAGAGGCAAATGTCCCTGCCAGCAGCACCCAGCACACCAAAGCCTTGCTCCTGCTGCCTGCAGGAAAGCCACTCAATCCCACGCAAGCTTCATTGACTTCCACCGACTTCCAGGGAGAAGATTTGCTTATATTAAATCAATGGTAGGCTCTGGGCTTTCAAGCAAACTGATATCCACTTGGGCTTCTCTGTGTATAAACCAAAACCATTTTGCAACAAAACTAATGCATACAGTGGTTAGAGGGGGCCAAAATATTTTGCCTTCTGGAAAAGGGATGCAATTTCTCTGATTTCAACAAATAATCTGAGGTAGGTAACTTTTCTCTATCTACCGTTATGCTAATCAGAACAGAGAGGTCTATAAATGTACTTAGACAACTAAAAAAAAATTAATCTGTGGTTTAACTTAAAGGTCAACTCAATACATATTGAGAAGTCAACTGAAATTCTGCCATTAAATATAATCACTACTTCTAGGGTGGTAAATACTGTGTGGAAATACCCATCAGGAGCCAAATTCTGATCTCAGACAAGCACACGGACGGAGGAAAGCAGTGCTGATCTTGTATACAAAGCCCTTCCATCTGAGCCTCTGGATATCAAGACCCAGGCCACTGAATAAGCGCCTATAAATTCCATAGGATGTGATTAATATAGTGTGATATATAAAAAAATGTTTATATATTTTAAAAATCTTGGGGGAAGGGTCAGGGTGTGGGTTTCTGGATTCCTACCTTCAAGAATTTTCTGTAACCTGAAAGGCTAGAGAGACATTTTCCTATAATCACATGGCTACCACGGTGAAAGCCTTTCAGATATAGAAACTGTCCCAGCCATTAGAGTAAAATCAGGAAGAGCAAGAGCAGCCCCTGCTCCTGCTCCTCAGCTTTGGGGCAGGCATCAATCCCAAGCCCTTACTTGCCACACAATTGTTCATCTCAAACCACTTTTCCTATTCTTAACAGAAATAAGTAAATTTAAAAAGTCTTAACTAGCATTTTATATGTGCACAAACTTATTCTTTAAGTTTTAATATATGGAAGGTACAGTATAGGCATTTTCTTCTGAAATAATGTCAAAGATTTGGCGAGGGAAGGCACAAAAGTCAGATTTAAATCCTGAAGGTAGCATAAAAAATTATATAACACTGTTTGTATATATTTTTATATAGTATGTGTCCTGACAGTGTCACCATCAGCACGAACTCTAGAATTCATAATCCACTGTGCTATTTTTTAAAATAGTTTGATTTGTTTATTAACTGTGCTTTCCTATTTTCATGAGATATAGACATCGACAGTGAATAGACCTTTTCTAATTGAACTGATAGCTTGAAAGTGAACATGTCCTTGAATTTACACTGAAAGATAGACAGTGATTATTTATAATAAGGGATTTAGTCAACTGCCTTTCCATTTGTACAGCACGGACTTTATCAACAGACCATGTTTAGGTAAATAGTGCCAAATAAGATAAATTTTGTATTAAAGGACGAATGTCTCCCAGTGTCAGATGTACAAGGAAGAGACATTTGGCTGATGATATGTCCTGTAAGTATAAAAGAGAGTATTAAGATAACACTTTATGCTAGCATTAATACATCAAAGTTCTGGACCGACCTGTTTCATCCAAAGTGAAAGCGAGGATGCTCTTAATTCCTATCTAAGATTAATTTAATTCAGAAGGCATTCAGCCTTATGTCCTGTTTTGCAGCTTTATAAGAATTGCTGGATTTGCAAAATAGCATGGCTGTACGCACGGTAATAAATGGTCTGTATTTGTCTAGGCAGAGTTGAAGCCTTTCTTCAAAAACATACACGCATACACACACACACAACTCTGCTCCGTGAGCTTGCTTTGCCCACAATATTAGAGCTCAGCTATCTCCTTGCTGAAGGGCCTATTTGTCTGCTTTAAGTGAAATCACTCAATTCTCAAAAGTCAGTGGAGGACTTTGGAAGGGGGAGGGCTGGGAGAGGCCACTCCAAATAAGTTCCATTAATCAAAAGACACAGTCTAATGTAACTAATATTTTACAATTAGAGAAGACAAGATGGAACTAAAAGCCATCTATCTCTCTTACACCACATGATCATCGATTCATAATCAGAAGACTGAGAGTCGCACAAAGATGCATTTACAGGGGCTGGGGGAGGGGGCTGGGTCGGAGCCGGAGATAATGAACACGATGAGAAGGAGCGGCGCTGAAGGCTGGGGAAAGATGACAGAGTGGTTCAATGGTGACGGATGACACGAAGATGAGTACTGATACCTGACAGGCAGCGAATGATGACTGCAGTCCTTTCCCACCATTATGATCCTCAATTATCTTGCTAAGGACTAAGAGGAAAAAAAAAAAAGCCAAAGTGGCTCAGCCCATCCGTTTATTTATAAGCTGGGATAATGCTAGAGTGTGCCAGGCTGCTGGGAAAGGCCACCTTTCGCAATTTGATCAGCACTTTATAGGAGCTGTAGTTTTCATTGTCAGCGCTCATGGGCACAAGGGGAAATGGGTAAAATACAGTACTTGTCCGTCTGTTTTGTAATAAAATTCTTATATCTTCAAAGGGAGTTATTTTTTTTCTTTCACTGCCACCTTCAGGAAAAAAAACCAAAACCCTGGGCTGACCAAAAAAATAAAAGAGAAAATGGGCTTTGTATTTGCACACAGAGTTAGCGGGTTGCAGCCTGTACTCCCAAAATTACACATGCAGATTTATCCAAATGAATGATATGTGCTGAGGAATGAGCCAACGTGAGCAAGAGCTGCAGCTATGAGGAGTGCAGGAGCAAAGTGAAGAGGAACTTTTCAAGATTCTTCATTGATTTAGGGAATTATTAATAAAAAAGGAAGAAAGTTCGCTCGAGACTGCTTTGTAGTTGCAGAAGATGCCACAGGCTAGCATTTCTGTACCAAAGAATATGCCGCTTTGCTACATTATTTATTTTTAAAGACACAGATCTCCTAGCTATGTTGGAGTCATTGCTTTGGAGAAAAAGAAAAACAAATTAAGATTAATGTTCTACACAGCTCCCAACAGCAGTAAATATTTGATCAGAATAATTCACATTTAAATGTTGACATACTAAAAATCATATTTTTTGGAAGAAATATTTCTTCTTTGTGCTTTTAACCAAAACTTTCCCTTCTTGTCCCTTTCCTTCACTGGTCTTCTTTAAGAAACAAAGTCACATAATATAACACCATATTTTTCCAGCCAGGATAACTAAAATTAACAAAACCAGGTCACAAACAGCTCTGTTTAAAATAAAATAAAATTTTAAAAAATAAATAAAATAAAAAAAAAAATCACATACATTGTACAGGTCACAGATATTCTGCAATCCTGCCTGCCTTCTTCATCTCCCTCATTTTTCCCCAAGGGAGCAGGCTGCTCAGTTTAGCTCCAGCCCAGGAGAGCACAGTGGGCATGGTTTGCTGCCCTCAGTGCCCTCTCCCCACCACAACAGGGCACAGGCTTCCAGCAAAGGGGGCATCCTGCACATTTTGGGGTGATGACAGTCCAGTCCCTCACAGAGATAGATTTACAGCTCTGCCTGCTAACCAAGGGCAGGAACAAACCAGCCAGAGACACAGAGAACGCTGTCTTCCATGTTCATGAGCAAGCATGAAGCACCAGGTAGGAAACCAGAGCCCAGCTCGCACATGAAGAGGTTTAAATACCAACATACCAGGCCTTGTCTGACTCCACGGTAAAATTGCCCATGTACTTTTCCTGGCTCCAGGAATGCCACAGAATTCTACCAGCAAAAAAAGACACATCAGAAAAGAGCCGTGTCATCCGTGGAAGAAGTCAAGTGTCCCCAGTCACTGTTGGCCAATGGATCTCTACCAATCTGTACCAATAAGCATGGGGAGCATCAGTAGATGCTTCTTGATCTCAGAGACATTGCAAAAAGAGTAGTAAAGGAGCTCTGGATTTTGGTGACACGTTGAACAAAATAGGTGGGGGTAAAAATCCAATAGCAAGAATTAGCCTAAATATACTTGTAAATGCTTACATGGGGAATAGCTGCCTTAAAGCCCTAAGCGTATGTTGGGCTACCTGGGGCAAGAGGTGCTCCAACGCCAATGCCAAGGGAAGGCAAGGGTGTGTCAGGACATGTGTTAGGGCTACATGGAGCCCCACTGGGTTGACAAAGAGCACGTCCCCAAAAGAGACAAAACATTCTCTGTGACAAACTTCAGCTTTTATGGAGCAGCTCTCTAATTTCAATGGCTTTGACCTTCGCTTTTGCATGGAGAATACATGGGCTAGGCTGGGTTTGAAAGGAATGGACTACACTGGTGCGAGAAATGCAGCAGTCATCACACAGAGGGTGTGTGCACAATGAGAAGCCCTGCTGGAACAGACCATAAATATTCCAAGAAATATTTCTCAGATATCCATTTAGGAATCCTAATTATGAACAAACGTCCTTAATCTGCCCACTTCATACATCTGAGATTTAAGACAGGTTGAATCCATGATCGTCATTGTAATTAGCACAAACAAAAGGGCCAGATGTGAGAAGCATGGCTCTGATGTCAGGGTCTTCACAGCAACTGATCAAATACTGCACAGCTATAACTGGTTTTCATAAATAGCATGTTCTCAGAAGCGATGATAACTGACATATTACAAAATGCATTTTTCACTGTTTTTTTCCGAGAGCATGTGCTTCACTTGTGCACAAGTTGGACCCATCTCCCTGTAACATTACTTCAGCATTTGTGGCAAAACAACTCAGCTGTCATTGGTGGATTCACAATTGTGTAAAATTAGACTATCATAGTGATTAATTGGGCTAACTTAATCTGTACATACAAATTAAGTAAATGCAGTCACAAATACCTAATTTAGCATGTGCATGCAATAGTTTAATTTGCACATACAATCACACACTTTGGGTAAATGAGATACACAATTATGAAGAATTTTTTTCTTGCTCTTGTCTGCACATATAAATTCTCTGAAAAAAGTTCTCATTATTTATATTGAACCCAGATAAACAAACATTTCTTTTATCTACCAATATCACTTCTGTTTTCCAAATGGCTACCAGGAGAAGCTATGTATATTTATGAACCAGAAGGAAAATTAATAAAAAGGAAAAAAATAATAATAAGAAAAAAAATCTCACCATTAACATGTGGTTGTTTATGCTTGAACACAATTTTAGCAAACAAGAGGATTAGAATTTTGCTTCAACAAGCACCGCAAGAGTCAAGCTTTAAAATAAATTTTTAAAAACTCTACAGAAAAGAGTTTTACTAGTATTAGAATAAAATATTTAGTTATTAGCTCAATGTTAAGATTTTGTTTTGAACGTAAAATTAAGATGCTGAGGTTTATACTGCTGTCCGTTCAGACCATAAGGGCGATGTAACAGCTGCCATTCAACAAGCAGCAGAAGCAGCAATATAAACTAAAGTTTAGCTTTTTGTTATCCCTGGAGGTTTTAATCAGTGGGAGCTGTTCAAGAAACAACTGGATGTGACACTCAGTGCCGTGGTCTAATTGACAAGATGGTGATCAGTCAAAGGTTGGACTCGATGATCTCAGTGGTCTTTTCCAATCTAAATGATTCTGTGAAATAAATATTAACTCCTGAACGGTGCATTAATAATTTAATACAAAATTAACCGGGAATTATCTTCAAAAATAAGAAGAAGAATAGAAAGAAAAAAAATTAAAATAAAGAAATCAAGAAAACCAATAAAAAAGCATGGCTACAAGCAGAGCATTCACTGAGCTGTAAAGGACAGACTCGGGAATATTTAGCCGGCTGCTCTGATAAAAACCCGTGAAATGGCTGGGGAGCGTGCGGGGTGCCCGCAGCGGCTCAGTGCGCGGTGCGGGCCAAAAGGAAAGAAAGAAAGAAAAAAGAAACATTTCTATCTCTGTGTTTGTGTCTCAGCACCCGCGTGTCCCCGCACTGTCTCCGCACTCTCCACTCGCTGTCCCTTCCCTATCCCCTCGCTGTCCCCTCTCCATCCCCTCGCTGTCCCCTCCTGTCCCCGGGCCGAGCCGGGCCGGGCGGGGCTGGCGCTCGGTCTGCAGCGCCACCTGCGGGCGGCGCCGGGGCAGCGCAGCGCATGCAGCGTTCAGGGCCGGGTCACGGCGCGGTCACTGCCCCGCACGGTTCTGTCAGTGCCCCTTCACTGCCCCGCACGGTTCTGTCAGTGCCCCTTCAGTGCCCCGTC
>VRYO01001792.1:3938945-3963554 GCA_009812075.1 Sialia sialis | reverse complement strand
CTGCCAGCCCGGACATCGCTCTGGGAGCGGAGCCGGCCGGGGCCCGCACACAGCCCTGAGGCTGAAACAAGCCCCGAAAGCGCTACAGCCCCCGCACGCCGTGGGTCAGACATGGCCAGGGCCGTCTGGCACCGAGGAGCCCCAGAGATGAGCAGCGTTGTGGGTTCAAGCGGCCCAGCCGGCCAAAGTGACAGAAATGTGTTGCAGTAGAGCTGTGCAGCACCGAGGGGCTGGTTTTTAGGTGGCAGCACTGATAGGGAGGCCTTGCTCCTCGCCAAGGAGTCAGCATGTTGATTTTTTAATGTTTGTGCAGCAAATGGGCTGGCTGGGGAGAAAACCTGCCTAATTTCAGGCATTCTAGATGAGTACAAGTAGGAATATGAGAATGAAAGCCATGACTTTTGCAGCCTCCCCAGCCCAGTGAGCATGGCCTGAGCCCCAGCAGTTGCCAGCAGCTTTGGGTTCAGAGCAGGGTTCTGGTTCTGCCTCCATCCCTTGGGGAGCCAGCACTCCTCTGGGGCTGGCCTCACAGAATTCCTGGCCATCGCTGACTGAGGTTCTGCTTCCTTGGAGCGCATCAACGTCACGAATCATATTTAACAATTAAAATAGCACAGCGTGTCGGTCTGCTGTGTGCACAGCAGCCCTGAAGTGCTGGCATGAGTCTCCCACACCCCATTTGGGAAGGATGAAACTTGGCCTGGTGCAGCTTTGGGCTCAGAGCCACCTCTGTGGAGCTCACCTGGGGCGGTGAGGGTGGCAGCAGGGCTCCAAGGTGCAGCCTGGCCTGCCACACAAAGAGCTGAAAAAGAGCTCAGCTTCTGTCTCAAAACTATTTGTAGCATCAAAACCCTTTTTGTGGTCCTAAAACTCATGTGAAATCAAAGCTTGGCCCCAGAAATAGCAGGCAAAAACTCTCCTTAAATTAAACAGGGAGTTCTTTTTTCATCCTGCAAAGGAGGAACTTTGCTATAACAAAAATAACAAAGCGAACAAAAGAGAGACAAATTAAGGGAAAGGTAGAGTTGGAATTAAATGGAAACATAAAGTAAATCACATCACTAAATGAGTTAATTTGTTCATTATAAGGCCAGAAGGCACCACTGAGATCACCCTTCCTAACCTCCAAACTCAGGCAGTCTAGAGGAGTTCCCAGAATTAATCCACACTTTCAGCTTATAAAAGCTGTGGCTGAAATAGATGATAACTTCCAGAAAATTATTCTGTCTCTATCTAGTACAGCCTAGGAAGAATCTGCTGAAAACTTCATCCCTCTGTGCAAACAGCTGACTGTCTAGCAGGTAGAATTTTTTATGCCTTCAATATAAAGTTTGTGCTCCAACTGCTTGTTAAACTAACTTCTTGGATAAATTAACAATGAATCCCTGGCAGGACTGCCATGTTTTGGGTAACCCCGTGACCAACAAAGTGAAGCTCTGCTCCTTAGCACAGAAGTGACCATCCATTATTCAAGTGTAATTTGTGGCCTTGCATGTGGCTTTAAAATTATTTCTGTGCAATTGAGCCCAAATTGTAGCGTAGAAAATTGCCACAGAGAGATGTGGATCAGTGTCTTCCTGGCTGTGTATCTATTTAGTAGTAACACTTCTAGCTAGGGTAGTTGCAAGCTATCCAAGTATTCAGCTTTTCCATAGCAGTTGATTAAAAAGCAAAAAGAAGAAAAAAAAAATAAAAAACAAAACAAACAAAAAAAACCCTCAGACAAACAAAAAAACCCCACAAAAAGCCAACAACCCAAAACAACCTCACACAATCATAAACTGGACAGTTCAGGAGTCCGCTGTTAAATGCCACAGATAATAATATATTGCTGTTTTCAACAGTAAACTTGGAAGTGCTTTTACAGAGGGGTTGCTTTCTCATTGATATTTTGCAAACCATAAAGCACTGAAGTTGGCTGACATCCCTGTGGTTCACAGAATCACAGAATAATTTGGGTTCAAAAAGAACTCAGATCATTGGGTCCTACCTTTGACTAATCACCACCTTGTCAACTAGACCAGGGCAAGACGGTGGCAGAGTCAGGAAAAAGACGTGAGACTTTAATGGAGCACCAAATCCACCAGCCAAGCTTCCAGTTTAATAGCTCCCTACTAGATGGGCAATTTTTAATCCGTTCAACTTGCACTATATATTAATTTTTCAATATTCTTTTGGAATTCTTCATTAATTTGGAGTGGGTTTACTTGCAGTAATCAAAATATCACACTGCAGAAAGGCATAAGCCATACAGAATTCTACGATCCCAGCCTTGCTACTTTTACCAAACCAACTTGCAATCCTGTCAAAAAATCACATTAAATTTGACAAGATTTGTTTTTGCAAACATATATTGAGTGGCATTAATTATGTTTTCTACCATTAATTCTTTATGAAATGAGTCTGAGCTAATCTATTTCATTCTTTTCCCCAGAGAAAAGGAAGCCTGGCAATTATTTAGGTCACAAGATTGCCTTACTTACAGCCTTCTGAAAGTTCATGGTCCAAAACTAATAAAAGCTCGCTTAATTGAAGTCTCTACTTTTGTCTATTTGTTAAAATCCTTTCACTATTAACATATTCCTCATCTCCTAAAGGGTTGAGGCCCAGTGACTGCCTCATGCCTTTTTGCTTTCCTTACCCTCTTATCTACACGCAGATAAGATCTCTAGTCCCTTTGGAGTGGTTTTGGATTGTGCCTTTTACCAGGTAGATAGAAGGATTCATTTGGAAAGTTAGTCGATAGAACTGCTCTTTGCTTTTAATGCTAATTTCGGTACTATAGACTTTCTCCTGATTTGCCCAGGGACACAGCAGATATCTCTAAGAGCCTCATGCCTCATTTTACCACAGTAATGTTGGAAGCGTATATTTTAGGAGCATTATGAGAACTAATTAGCAAATCTTTCCAAAACTGTGAGGCAAGTGCATATTCCCTTCATGTAGTATATTTCCTTGTGATGTACTCAGTTGAGGCAGAAGCCAGGATTCCTCTGTGGCACCTGAGGAGGATGTGTTGGAGGCAGTGGATCAATTACTTGCTGCAGTTCGAAAGCCTTAAGGCTCCTTGGACAGCTCCCACAGTGCCAGCTCTCTCTGCAAGCAGGGGCTCAGTGCCCACAGACTGATATTCTGCTTCCTGGCCCAGAGCTGTGACAGGAGCAGTGACAGTGACAGCATAGTGCCAGGGCAGCTCACTGCCCTCACAGGGAGATACATTAATTTCACAATTATAAGCCACACCTGATTATAAGCCGCACCTCCCAGTAGCTGGGTAGACCACGGGATTTGTCCATATATAAGCCGCACCTGAATATAAGCCGCACCTTTTTTTTTTTTTTTTTTTTTAAGGTGAGGATCCATGTGTAACAAAGTAACAAATTAATAACAGACTCACTGCCAGCTGGGTTTGGTGTCAGGTGCTCAAGTTGCAAACAGTTTCCATAGACCAGCAAAGCCTTTAAATGCCACCCCAGGTGCCCTCCCCAGCCGGCTTTCACTTCCAGGTTGGCATTTCACTGGGATTTGTCCATAGATAAGCTGCACTTGAATATAAGCCGCACTACTGGAGTAGGCTGGATTCTTCAATGAAAAAGGTGCGGCTTATAATCATGAAATTACTGTACATTTCCCTGGTGATAATGGTCATGTCCAAACCCAAGGTCGTGAGCTTTCTACCTGTTTGTCAACTAGGAGAGAAAAATGGGTTATTTTACCTGCAGCAAACTTCTTATCCATCACCTGCATTTCCTTTGCACCCTGTACTGTACAAACCAGCTCTCCTCAAAACTCTGTGAAGCCAGATTTTGCTCACGTAAAAAGCATTATACAGACTTGCGAGTAGTTCTCAATTATAATTCCAGGGATGATTTACCTGATTTTTAGGGCAAATGAACAAATTGCACTTTGCTTTCTAATACTGTAATACTTAGTCTGCTCTTGACTGAATGCAGGATGTGCAGTTACATTAAGAATTAATATCTAGTTTTAATATGTTTTCAATGTCCTCTACAAGACTACTTTTTCCTTTGGCAACCTCAATGCCTATAAAGCCCAGACACACACTCTTTTCACAGCAGCAATCTCTCCACGAAAATACAAAATGCTATTTCTTCTGAGATTGCATGCTAGCTGAAGGAAATGTGCTATGCACAAGAGGATTGATTAAAGGGAAATCTAAAAAGAAATGGGGGAGAAGGGAAAGAGAGGTTCTTTCCTTTTTTTTTTTTTTTTTTTTTTAATTAATTATTATTCCTTAGAAAAATCAGACTCTAAACATCCATCCAGCTGAAAAACTTATTGGAAACAGAAGTTCCAGCTCAGAAGTATTCTGTGATGACTCATGAGAACAATAGTTTAGTGCCTATTGCTTCCAGTTCCCTTCTAATGGCCAGTTTTCACATGTGGACCACCAGGATTAGGATCAAAGTTGCCTTCTTCTGGGAGTATTTTCATTATTGGCAAGGCATTCGGTAGCACCACATCCACAAACTGAATCAAGAGGAGAAGTGAGAAGTAGAATAAATTGCTATATGGGGACAAGCAGATCGAGTGCTTCTGACATGCTAAAGGAATAAAAATAAGCTTTCTGGAAATTTTTGATATATCTGTGAGAAATCTCTGCCTGGGGATGGACTCTGTAGAAGAGGGAATTAAATATCATATCCAAAAAAACAAATCAAAACCCCACTATAATGCATTTATTTCTTGAATCTCATTTTGACAGTCATTTTCTTGATTTGCAGGAACCTGACTCATGATAATTAATTTCTTGAACTTGGCAATGACACAGATGCACCTAAATCTCCTTCCTTCTTACCTAGCTCAGCTGTTGAAAGGAGACCCTGGAGAAGAACAGTCATAATAACCCAATCAAGGGTTCTCACAAGCATCATCTGGAGCGCTTCTGAATGGTGACTTTGGACTTTGCAGACCTGTGGTTTTGTGTAGTGTAAGATATTCTTTGTAAATGGATCTTTGGTTTAAAAAAAAAAAAAAAAAAAAAAGGAAGACACAGAAACAGAACCAAACTTTCATAAAATCAGTTAAGGAAGCACATTTAAAATCAACCGTAACAGAAACTTTTGTTAATGTTTGCCTTCAGCTGTAGGGATTTCACGACATCATCTCAGTTCAGAAAGTGCAGGTAAACAGGCATGACTGACTTCTCCATCTCCCTTGGTGGTCACTAAGTGACCCCATGAACCAGGCAAAGTCTCTGACTTCATTCTGATTGGCTTTTTAGTTCCCAGGACTTGTTTTCTTGGCCATCCAGTCTACAATGTTAATTCAAACCCAATATTTCCTTACTCATTTAGCAATGAGAGAGGGAAACATTTGCCCACCTGCTCTGAGGACAGGGAGGTTTCTACACCACACAGCCATTACCCATCCAGCTTTCCCTACAGAAAATGCTAAAACACCATATGCTGCAGCTTTATGGGAGAGATAATGAGCAGAGACAGCAGCGTCAGGCCTGGTGGTTGAGAGCCCTGGAGCAGCTCACACCACAGTGAGTGGCTGTGCCCAGGAGCCCCTTCCCAGCCTGGGATCTCTGTGCTGGCACTGGGAGATGCTCAGCACCAGCAGTAATCCCCATGGGGATTCTGGAACGTGGGCCCCTCTTCTTGAAAGGAGGGGACACCTCACAAACCTCTGCCATGTCAAGAATTCACCCACATGAGGAACTGAAAAGCTGCAAGCACCTGCCTTCTGAACAGCAGCTTCCAAATGTCAAGTTGATGACTTGGAGACAAATAGTCCCCCTAGCATATCCTTCAGTTAATTCCACTTTTTTTTTCCTATATAACAGTAGTCTGAACCTGTTCAAGATCTGTAAATAAAGTAATATTGCTTGGCTCCTCCCTTGAAATCACATGAAATTTGGGCTTTTATCACAATACAGCTGGGTTTTGACAAGAGACCCACAATTATTATTTCCATTTAGGGTATTTTACTCCTTTTGGTATGTGAAGTTTGTTACAACTTTTTATTACTTTCACAAAATGTCTTGCATTATGAATAACTATTCTTATGCATTTCATGCCACTAAGTTAACCATGAGAAACATTTACATATGTCTGGCAAGAAAGTTTTGTGAAGAGATTCCAGCTAAGTCCTAGTTAAAAGAACTTCATGTGTAATAAAGTCCTCAAAAATATTAAAAATCATATTTAAAGCATTCTCATAAAATGTGTATTGAGAAAAGACAAGTTAATTCTCAAAGGCTCCATTATTGAAGCAAAAATTAATATTTGTACTGTTTCTAAATTGGAATAAAATTGCAAGAATGCAAACACTATCCTATATCATAATCTATAAACCAGTCACAAATGTTAAATCAACTGTAAAAATGATTTAAAATCTACATGACTAATTTTATTAAACTGATTTAAAATCACATTTGTGGTACCTTCATTTATTAACTGTATTTCAGACAACACTGTGTTTATAATGGATTTGCATGAATATAAATATATATGGAGAAGAAACTGTCTGTTAAAAGGGACAAGACCTTTCCTCTGTGCATGCTTGTGGTAAACAGAAATATACAAATTAAAGATGCAGAGGCCTTGTTAGGTTCTGCAGTCAATTCTCTGCAATGTTATGGTTGTTCTTTTCAGTTTGCTTATTCATAACACAATGATTTTTTTTCTTTGTTCCAAGCTTAGAAAGCACTTCACAAATATTAATTAATATCTGTAAAACTGTAGCCATTTCTAGTACCATTCTGGCTTTTTGCAGATGGGAGAATTGTGGGCATTTAGCTCTAGCACAGATCCAACTAAATCAACAAAGCTATTTCTGGTTTATTTTGGTGAAGCCAATTAGAATCAGCAGCTGAACAGGAGGCAGATAAGAAAGGGTTATATGAACATTTTAGGGAGTTCACAAGCTGTTGCTGGCTTTCCAATTATTATTTCCATGGGAGTTAATCCCATTGCACTCAGCCCTTGGAACAGGCAGGACTCTAATGTTGTCCATCGTCACCCCAGGGACCCATCAGTTTGGTGAGCCTCTGGCAGGACAGGGAGGATGATGCTGGGCGCCCACAGGGATCCTGGGTCTGTCTGTCCTGCCCAGGAGCTGCCGCTGTCTCTGCTGGCTGGTGGCAACAGGAGGTGACATTGCTCCCTGAGTAGTGCTGGTGGCAGATACTCTGCTACTGCCATCCCACAGCACCAAAATCAGCACAAGTTTTCTAAGTGTTTATCACAGAAAGAGGTGCTACTTCTTCTCACTTTTTCTTTCTGAACATCGCAAATGATGATTCCCTGAGAAGAAGGAAAATCAAAAGCCAAGCTCTCCTCGGGGCACGCAGGAATTGTTGGGCACTGGCAGGCAGGAGTGGCCATTCTGTGATGCCTGAGGAGGATGCTGGGGAGCCCAGCAGCCCCAGCTGGCCCAGGTAGATTGCAGGGAGCCCTCCAAGAGAAGCAGTTGGGTGTTGGTTGAGACTCAGGAGTGCTGGATCCTGAGCATCAGGGCAAACCTTTCCCCTTTGCTGTGCCCTTTCCATCCCCCATGAACGCCTCTGCTGTGAACTCTTCCAGGAGCGCATGCACACGCTCGGCACCAAGGTGCAAACCACCTTCAGCAAAACAAATTTTCTGGAGTTTCAGCTGAATAAACCGATTCAAGTGAAATTATGCTGGACCTGTCTGTGCCCTACAGGAGGACAAAAAGCCCCGTGTCACATCTGACTCCTTAAATCTGCAGATTTCAGCAATCGTTTGTTTCAAGCGTTATCTCCTCACCAGCACGTACTGACCTTAGACATAAGGAACAATCAGCAGGATTCATGCAGATAAATATTCCAATGCACTTTATCTTAGAGAAGCTGCAAACATGTTTGCAAGACAGACACAGTTACTGGTTCCTTCCAGACTTCATATGACCTTTAACATCATTTTCCACAAAAGTTAATTTCTGTGATTAATGCAATATACTAAAACTCATAAATCTGATCATTTGAAGGATTCAAATTAGGAATTATTGACAGCTGATAGAACAGAAGTGCAGGGATGAGGCAGATTTTCTCATCTGTCCATCTAAATGTTGGAATATGTATTGATTAAAATATGACATGGTATAGAACCCACCATAAATCTAAAATCTATTAGATTAACAGAGTCATTCAATTAACATAAAATGACAACCTAAGAAAAAAGCCATGAATGGGGACCTATCTCAGTTTGTAATATTTTAACCCACCTATCTAGGCAAGTTTTGAAATAAACAGAAATGTGTGCCTGGTTTCACCTTGGCTCAGTAACTGCAGGTATAACCTGAGCCCTCAGGTGAATTTAAGCCCTTGTGTTCTGGATTTACAGTTGAAAATACTTCTATATTCAAGTTGAGCATAAAGTGAAAATTTGTATCAATTACAATAATGCCACCATTTTCAAAAATAACCAAAAAGGTCTTTGCTGTGCACAAATCTCTTGGACTTAGGCAGTCCCTTATATTTGAAGTTACTTCAGCTATTTCTTCCATCAAAAAGCTAAAATATCACTAAATATAGCAAGAGCATTAGCAGAGGAATGAACTTTCTGGGTAGAAACCATGAAAACCACACACACACACACACATAAAGCAGAAGAGTCCTTCTGTGAGCAGTGACCCCAAGAAACTCTCAGCCCTTACATGTGTTACTCTGCAAAGTCCAGCTGCAGAAACATCTGGACTCTACAAGTGCAGATTTTATCCCACTGGGTCCATAAAAATCTTGTAAGGAAGTACAAAAATTTCCTACCCCCTAGACCAAAGTGGGCTATCTACAGCACCCAGAAGAGATATCTTGAAAGAAATAAAGACATAAATTTGAGCTTTCTATTCCCTACTTAAAGTAAGGAAATCAGTGGAGTAGCACGGGAAAACAAGTGCTATACGAATGTTCTGATGTTATAGACACACAGGAGGCTCAACAAGCCTCACACTTGCCTGGCACTGTTGCCAAATGGATCTCATTTGCAAAAGCTCTGACTGGCACAAAAACCAATCTCAGTGATGAGGGGCAGATTTTTCTGATGTGCAACTGGTCAGGACTGGGAGGCCTTGGAAAGGCATGGAAATGTGAGGGCAGCTCTGGGATTTGGATCAGAATATCACAGGAGGATCAGGTTTGCTTTCCCACATGCACTGCTCATTTGTGGTATCATTCTATTTCAGGTAGACTTAAAACTGCTCACACTTCAGTCAATCTCTCAGACCTGTTGCAAGTCCAGTAAACCCTGCCCACATTGCCAGAAATTACCTAAATGCCCGGTTTTCATGCCCTGTCTTGGAGCTCCTGTATGTGCAGGAAGGCAAATTCCTCTTGCTGTGCAGGCTCAGGGGTTCCCCGGAGCTCTGAGAGCCCAGAATGACTCCCAGGGCCCTGTCCCCAAATGCTCCCTCCAGCACAGATGCAGCTCAGCTGCCTGAGCCCGTCTGTTCTTTTCTCCTTCTGGCCAGCTCATCCTACCCCAGCCACCTTTTTCCAGCCTTATTCTTCCCATGATCAATAATTACCTTTCTCTGCTCCCACTGATGGCTTCTGGAAGGGGCAGCCTTATGTCACTGTAGCAATTGAAACCATAATCTGTGCTCTAATGAGTATTTGTCCAGGGTTCACCACTGCAAATGGGAAAGTGTTAACCCAAAATCCCTGCAGAAGTTGACAGGGAAAGGTTGGCTGGCTGGAGCTATACACAAGTGGTGAATTCTCCCACGATCAAAATTACTATGTATTATTAGTTTGCGTTTTATGTTCACATTTTAAAAGATACTAATTTTCTCTCTTTCTCTTCTTTTCTCCAAAGTACCACTATTTAGGGCTGTAGATTCATAATTGCTCAGGAAAGCCATTGTCTGTATTCTCTTAATATGTTCATTATATTTAATTTATCCTCGAGCCTCTATTCAAATGCAATTTGTTAATATTTTTATTATAAAATGTTGTCTTTTATGTGAAGCTAACTTTCATGTTACATTTTCTCCTACAAAAGAAATTCAAGCTCTCAACAAAGAATGTTGCAAATGAGCAGTATGTGAAACCAGCAAGCTCAAAACATATTTTTAAAAAAATGAGTATTTGTTACATCTTCAAATTATTTCTATTGTTTATTTGTAATAATTGTTGTTGTGAACTGAAAAAGCAGGTTTTTGCTCTAAAAAACATGTAGGATTTCAACAATTCTTTTAACAGCAATCCCAGTTTTTTCACACTCAGCAACTCAACCTAACTGGTTTTCTCCACCACAATCAGCAGAGGAAAAGGTTGTTTAATGGACTGGGATTTCAGATGGAAAAACAAGGTTGTTGAAAGTTCTCTAATCAATTCTACTGAATGAAATCAAGAGGAAAGAGTAGAAAAGCCTTCCTTGAAGCAGGTCAGTGTGAACAGCAAGCTACAGATGTGCCAGGAGAGCTCCTGATGCAGCGAGATTGCCAACCTTGTCCAGACACAGCTGCTCCAGCCTCTACAGACAAGATCTGTTCAAGTGCCCAGACTTCTGCACATTTTCATAAATCAAACTAAACCCCCACAGTCGGCTTTTTTTCTTATATTCTTATGCTTATAGGAGGCCAAGAACCAAGTAAGTTCATAATTAGTAAATATCGAATTTAACTGTGGCTTCACCCCCAGAGAACATCCAATATTTAGTCCTCTTGAAGGTAAAAAGTTGTATTGTGGCGAGTCAACTAAGAAAAATAACTGCAGCAAATTGAGTAAACAAGTAAGCAAAAATCTCTTATGAACAAATTGTTTACTAAAACTACACCGCCCTCTGGACTGAATGTCTTCTGTGCTAGCACAACGGACAGCGGGCAGGAACAAAAAGTGAGCATGAACTGTTCACAGGGGTTTTGGCAGCAGAGCCATGTTAGGCTCACACTGGCCAGCTGAAAGCTCAGGAGAGCTTTTTCCCTTGGAGAGAGACAGAGGAACAGTCCAAAAGTGGGATCCTAACAGGTTGGCTGCAATGCCTGCTAATGGCCTGGGATGCTCTCTGCTCTTCTGCCTCCTCCACAGGGATGAGCCCCTGCAGGAACAGATCCCCAGCAACCCTGCACCCAAGGACAAATGCACACAACTCTCTCACTGTGCTGACATCAGAGCTAAAGGAACATACACATCCAGTCTAAAATCCTGCGTTACGCTGTGTGGAAATGGATCGTTGCTTCTCACCTGGAAGGATCTGCCAAGAGTTTCAGTAATTAGGAGGAAAAAAAATTAATGGGGAATCACCATGAGATGCTGTATTCTCATAGCTCTAGTAGCTTTGAATGTAGCACCCCTTTGGTGTTAGGGGTGGTTAAAAACAGTACAGGACATTCACAACAAAGGTGGCAGGAACCCATCCCTTTGCCTCATGAAGTGAAGAAATAGCAGTGACACAGTTACTGTGCAGCACTGACGCTCTGTGGCTCTGAGTTTCTGTGAAGAGTAACATGAATCTGGAGCACCATCTTGCACATCACTGATTTACCTGAGTCTTAAACATCAGGAACAAGAAGCTCTTTTCCTCCTGCTGCCCATGAGAAAATAGCACTGCCATCCCCATCTACAGCAGCACTTGCTATGGACAGTGCCCACCTGGGCTGCAGCAGCTCAGGTTCCACTGCTCCCCCTCACATGGGAGCAAATACACAAAGAGCACCTATTGAGGAAGAAAAGTCTGCTGTAGTAACAACATGGCTTTGGCTCATTTTAACAACAAAAAAAGAGTTTAGCAAGAAGCACAGGCAAAACCTTCAGGCCAGCAGTGCTGCAGAAGGCCCAGCTGTGGGTGAGGTACCCTAAATAGCAGGGCTCCTGCCACCCCCAGGTGCTGGCCACAGAACTGGCCCCAGCTCCAAGGACTGAGTCCTAATAGGTCTGGGAAAGGGAATCGAAGAAAACCTGTGGGTTTGCAGGTGTAAGAAGGATGGATTTTATTCTTGGCACCATATGACTCCGGTAGAAACATATAGAAGAATACCTGCAAGGTATGAGGGCAAGCAAGGTGATCAGGGAGGGGAAAATAAATGAGGGAGATGTAGCAGCAGGGACTGGAGAACACCAGAAAGCATGCTCAGGGGGAAAGGGGGATGTCAAGGAAAGGAGCTGCCTGTCTGAGGCAGCTCTGGGTTTACAAAGACCACCTGAAGCTGAGCTGGCAGGTGCACAGGGATGAGATCAGCTCTTGACAGAAAGATGAGACAACATACTTGGTGTATAATTCCAACTGCACTAACTTACATCAGTATTGAATTTAATTTGAATAATGTTAACAGTCTCTCAAACCCTTCAGAAGAGAAGTAGTTTAATGTCTGCAACATACACTAATGCTGGAAGAAAAATGACATGCTATTGTGTGTTCAGACATCCATAGTATTTGCTATTTGTTTGGAGTTTTATGGACTTGGGAAGACAGATGGAAATTTTTTTGTTAGAGCAATGCAAATGATAGCAACATTACTGGATGCCTTGTAGGAAGTCTCAGTGTGATAGCAAAGCCTCTAGATGGGAAATGTAAATTGAAATTAAGCTTTTCCACTGAAGAAACACAAACTAGATTGAGTATGTCTTAGGAAAAAACAAGATAAAACAAAACAAAACTGCAACTTTCCTGGCTTACTGAGGGTACACTTCACCACAACACTATTTTCATGCAGTGATCATGTTCTTGACCCCACAGAGGGAACCCTGAGCACCACATGTGCCACCACACCTGCCCAGGAGCTGCCATGCTGTGAGTGAGGGCAAGAGGTGTTTTATCATTAGTTATTTTAGAGCAAGGTGTGGACATTGTCAAGACAAAGTTATTCTTCACCCAGCTCTTCATAAATCACGTGGGACAAAAAAGTGTCCGAATCCCTTTGATTGTGGGGCACACCTGCCAGGGGGAGATGGCTGCTAGGACTGGTGCAATGGGAAGCTGTGTGCTGTGCTCCTGAGTGATGCCCAGGCACCTGTGAGCCCCCTGTGTGACACACTTGTGTGACACACCTGTGTGACACCCCTGTGTTCACACCTGTGTGATACCTATGTGACACCCCTCTGTTCATACCTGTGACACACATGTATTCACCCCTGTGTGACACACCTGTGTGACACCCCTGTGTTCCCTCCGCGTGACACACCTGTGTTCACACCTGTGTTCACACCTGTGTGATACCCATGTGACACCCCTCTGTTCACACCTGTGACACACCTGTATTCACCCCTGTGTGACACCCCTGTGTGACATCCCTGTGTGACATCCCTGTGTGACACCCCTGTGTTCACTCCCCCAGGCATGGCACTGCAGCGAGAGATGAGTGGTGCCCAGTTACAATATAGACCTCAGCTAAAAAAAAAAAAAAATGTAAAAAATAAAATAAATAAAAGGAGTTGGAGTTCGTCCTCCTTGTTCGTGGGTTGTGAGCTCCCTCTTGTGGCTCTCTCAAAATTTCCAGCTGTTTTCCAGCTCCCTGATGCTCCCTGAAGCCCGCTGGCCCCCACTGAGCTTGCACTGATTGCCCCCACACCACCAGGACAGCCACCTTTCATCTCAGTAACTTGCTGCTTTATGTCTCAATAATGTAATAATAAATGTACGCTCTCTGCACACTCTCCAAGCTCACAGCAGCTCAAATGAAAGGGTGCAGCTGCAGCACTGCCCTGCGCTGCAAAGCCCTTGACCTGCCCTGCTGCCCAGCACGCAGGACCAGGGCAGCATGGAAATTCCTCTGCCAGCTCTCTTGGCTGCTGAGGGGTCCCTGGTACCCTCTCACCTCCTGGATGCCCACAGGGGACCACTCATCTGCTCTCCTTCAAAATTCAGGCCAGGGGTAGCATCACTGAGCACAACAGCCCTCCCTCATTTCTGGGTTGCCCCCAGGCTGAGTCAGTGTCCTTGCAGGGATCTCATCCCTCCCTGACCCTTCCCACCTCTGAAATCAGAGTCCTATAGCTGATCAGGAATATTTGCATTACAGCACTGCCAGGCCCCGTGTTTTCCCCAGTTACCCAGTTTTCTGTCTGAAGTATCCAAGTAGGATACTTCTTAACAGCAACTTTTCAAGGTGAGGAAAGAGAACTTTTGGAGATAGTTTCTCACCAGCTCATGACCAGGATGAGCCTTCCTGTGCCTGTTTGCTGCTACCACAGCCACAAGTGACCACTCAATCCATGTGCTGCAGGAATCCTGGTGCCTCAGCAGCTGCCCCAGTTCTGACCCCAGGAATTCCCTGAGCAGCAGCTCAGTCCACTGGCAGCATCGGACAGCAGCATAGGCTTTTAAATTTACCACAAACGCTGCAGAAGGGGTTTGGGGACAAAGAAAGATATAAAAAAGCATGGCTGAAGGACAGGTAGCCCTATTTTATGGGTTTGGTTTTTTTTTTACACAGGTGTATAGTTTACCTCCAAAAGAAGTCAGAAGGAAGGCTTTGCAGCAAAACAGAAAAAAAAAAAAACCAAAAACAACCTTAACCAGGAACACAGGGACAGGATTTTTCTGTGGTTCCTGTGTGACTCCTGTCACACCACCTTCAGTTTGAGCAAAATCAGCAAAGTTTCATCAAGAATGAGAGGGAAACAGAACTGTTTGATATCTGTAAACCACCTTACAACACCTACTTCCAATAAAACTGATCAACATGGGGCATTTGAAAGTGATCAGATGTCAAGGCATTAAATACATATAAACAGCTCTATGCTGAACATTTGGCAGGTTAGAACCCAAATATCATGGAAAGGGTCCTCTCTTGAATGTACCCTTCTAGGAACTGCTTCATAAGAAGATGAGAGAGGTGTAAAATTCAGAAGAGTGGAAATGTTGCAAGACATGCTGCAGAAATTAGCTCTCGTTTGACAAGTGATCATGTTTCTTTTACAAAAACTAAATCAAAACATTTTTCACACTACAGTCTTCAGCTGAGTTTCTTCAAATGCTTGTTGAATGTTCACTCCAAAAACATACAAGCCAGACAAGCAAGCCTTACAAGACATAGATATGTAATTCTTCATTCAGACACAGAACTGTTGCTAAATAAGAAAAGATGGATGAGTGGCTGCAAAGAATGTGTGTCTTTCAAAGGGGAAGCTACCAGGCTTCTGAAAACATGGGAGCCATACAAAAGTCTGAAAGTGCAGTTTCTGTGAAAACCTCTGATATTCTGCAACTAGAATATGATGTGCCCTTTTTTCCACATCCATCCTGACCATAAAGTGCTCGTGACATGACTTTGCGTGCATCATATGAGTTAAGGGCACATTAGCATTCTGAGACCTCTGCCTTGTAATGAAAAGAAGGAATCAAAACATTCAAGTTACACAAGAAAGAAAACTTATAAAACTGCCATCTCATGAATGTAATTTATTTGTTTGGAAAGACAAAGGATGAAACATTCCCACAGACTCACAAAGTCTCTGCAACCACAGGGCAGGGAAGCACATGAATATGCCAGGCAAGAAGTTTTCAATCCCTGGTGCCTCAGCTAACAAAGGGGAAGGAAACTTCTCAACCAGTTGTGTTCTTCCCACTCTGAATTTCAGGAACTTATGAGAAACTCAGAGACATATTCACAAGATTTCCTCTGATAAACAGGACACCTCAGATAGCCTGCAATCAGTTTTACCCACCAGTATGGAATATGATCAAATTTTTCCATTTCATTTTATTACAGGAAAAGGACATTCAGCATTTATACATTTCTTGAGCTAACTCTTCCTGTGTTAGAGCTGAAGATACCCTCACTCAATGTTTTGTTTGCAAGCTCTTGAGAAGAGATATGAAGCTTGTAAGCGATGCCACAGGCCTAAATATCCTGTAAAAGGCTGGCCCTTAGGCAGATCATTGCACTGCCAAATACTACAGGTCCACATTTAGGAGCAGGATGCCAGCTGTGAGTGACTCATCTCTCATGGAACTGAAAAAATGAAGGATGAATTAATAAGTGCCACTGATGCCTAGATGATCACCACACCAAATGATTTTATGTCATTCTTCTCTTACCTACTACAGCCCTGCTCTGAATAAGGGTGCAGCTCCACAAAGGGTCACAAGTTACAGTAATTTCACAATTATAAGCCACACCCGAATATAAGCCGCATATTTTTTTTTTATTTTTTTTTTAAGCGAGGATCCATGTGCGACAAAGTAACAAATTAGTAACAGAATCGCGCCAGGGTAGGATTTGGTGTCAGGTGCTCAAGTTGCAAACAGTTTTCATAGACCAGCGAAGCCTTTCAAGGCAGCCCCAGGCGCCCTGCCCAGCCGGCTCTCACTTCCGGGTTGGCATTTCGCTGGGATTTGTCCATAGATAAGCCGCACCTGATGATTAGCTGCACTACTGGGGTAGGCTGGATTCTTTAATTAAAAAGGTGCGGCTTATAATCGTGAAATTACTGTATGTACTTCTTCAAATGTGGATTTAAAAAGCCAGAGCTGAAGCAAAGCTGCCAAGATAGCTGGATGTGTGTGTACACAAGTCCTGAACACACAGAGTATCGCTAAAGAGAGTATCTCAAAAGCTGGTCATTGATATGGAAATCAGTTTAAATTTGGGGAAACACCTCACAGAAGTAACTCCTAATTTTTCAACCCGCCCAACAGAATTGCTTTCCACACTAGTAGAGAAACTGGTGATACATGGTGGGAATGCCAACAGGGAACAGCTCTGAGGTGTGTTGTACCTGTAGCATTTGGGAGTCTCCGTCTGTCGACCACTGAATCAGTTTCAGTGAATTTGGAAAAGACTTCCGAGCTCATGGAGTCCATCCTGTGACTGAGCACCACTATGTCAACCAGACCATGGCAACGAGTGCCACATCCAATCCTTAAACACTTGCAGGGGCAGTGATTCCACCCCTTCCCTGGGCAGCCCTTTCCAAGGCATGCCTTTTATGGGAGGAAATGCCTCCTCATGCCTAACCTAGACCTCCCCTGGACTATGCCCTATTGTCCTGTCACTAGTTGTTGGGAAAAGAGGCCAAACCCATCTGGCTACAACCTCCTGTCACATTGTTTTAGAGAGTGCTGAGATCCCCCTTGAGCCTTCTCCTCTCCAGGCTGAACATCCCCAGCTCCCTTGGCTGCCCCTCATAGGATTTGTGCTCCAGACATTGCCTGACATGCATGTGCATACAGGCAGAGACTGTTTAACCTGCCTGGCTACCAAGAGCACACCTTGGGCAAGGACATGCTCTGTGTCCCCATGCCACCAGTCCTGCCAGAGTTCATCCACAAGCTAGTGTTCAGTGCTCTTTGGTAAAGCTGGAATGGCATGGGGTTGGGCAGGGGGGGCACTGTGCTGACAGCAGAGAGGGCAACTTGCTAGGGCATAGTAAAGGTGTCACCAAGCTGCTCCCACCCATAACTGGGCACCCAAATTGGCACATATGTACCTATGTCTCTTGAGATAATGTGATTGCAGAAGAACCTATCTAAATAGAGCATACAGACATCCTAAGAGCTTGAGAAAATGGCTTGTAAATCCAAATAATCTAGAAATACTATATTTTTAAAAATTTTTAAATTAATCTCTTTTACCTCATCTTCTTTCAAAAACTCTGGTTACCAGAAACAGGCAAAATTAAGTTTAATGCAAAGAATGACCTCACTAACAGGAGGACTCACCATGGTCATGGCCCAGGGTAGCAATAATTCCTTCCAGAAAACTATTTTTTGCAGGCAGATTTTTTAAAGAAGAGTTTGTTTCAAAGAAGAAGGGAGTCAAATGCTGCATCTGTTAGGGATGAGTTGTAGAGTGAGCAAAGGCAGCACAGAGGGATTCTTCTTTCAGTCAACTGGCAGGAATACATAACCAAGATGTGGGTTACTCTCTTCTCAGCAGAGCAGCAAGTTCAGACCAGGCCTCCTACATCCTGGATAAGTTTTCTAACTCAACCAGAAGATAAAAGGGCTGTCATCTCCTTTTCTGCTCTTCTGACAATCTGGCCCTGTTTTTGGGCTTTGCTTTTTTCCTTATTTCCTACCTCTCCCCAAAATTGCCTCATTTCACACAAAGCACAGAGCTTTCTGTGCTTCATACTATTAAGCAAACTAGAAAAATAAGTACTTTTTGGTTGAGATTGATTTTTTTCTTTTCTTTTTTTTCTGCCAGGCAGCCAAATCAAAAAGTCAATTGTTAGCATAGTCATAATAGGGACAGCAGTCTGCACTCAGCATTGTTGGTTAGAAAGCTGAGCAGGCCAATACCACATCCACAAATTCAATTCCCACTTCCAAATTTGGTGAAAGAAGAGATCCATAATGATAGGGAACCCTGGATCCACAGACCTGTAAAAATCCTGCTGCCTCTAAATTTGATCTCAGCTTCACAGTGCAGGTCCCAGTCGAGTGCATGCCCACATTTGCTGCATGAACTTTTGCTCCCTCCCCAACTTGATTAAGAGCAAAGAAAGTAACAGATGGATCCATGCTGTTCCTTTGTAGCCGGGAGATTAATGTTTGCATTGCATCAGGCTGCTCGCAGCACACCAGGGAACGCCGTCGCTGTCCCTGCCCCTGGCACCTGCACCCGCCGCCTCCAATCCGTGCCCCAGGCAGACGGGCTACGTAAGGGAATGCAGGCACGGTTTTCTTTGGGCTTTAAATATCCCAAAGCTTCGGAAGCGTGACACGGTGTGAGAAATGGCCGTGCCTCGAATAGTGAACGTCGCTGCGCTTTGCTGCTCACCCATGGCAGCTCACGCTCTGCTGTGCCTCACTCTGCTAAAAGGCTGTCACCCAGCCTGGCCTAAAGAAGGGCACAAGTGAGTAAATAAACACAGGAGACCTCTCCAGCCTGCTGAACCCGTGGCTAATATCAACATGAAGCCAGGATGTGTTCCACATCTGCACCAGTAGAGCTAGGGGTCAGCTTCTGCCACTGGACAGGAAAAAATGGAAGAGATTCAGCCCAGCTCCGTGTTTGGCACAGGTACCCTCAGGCAAAAGCTCACCCCCACAGCCACCCTCCCTGGAAGCAGACAGGAGCTGTGCCTCCAGATTCCTTGGTCGGGGTCCGATAAAGCCACGGCACAACATCAGTGGTGATGAAGAAGTGGTTTTGTCTGTGCTATCAGCCCAGCTGCAGGAGCATGCAAAGCCTCTGCCCCTGGCCCTCTGGGATCCAGGCTGAATAGGACTTTGAGCAACTTACTACTTCAAAACTCAAACAAAAAACTAAAGACAACTGAAGCCCATATTTACTCGGAAGGTTGCGTTATTCCCTGTCACTTTCACTGATTTACCCAACAGTTAGAGCTTCCCATTCCCAGTGCAAAAGCCACTGTTTCCCCCTGGGTATTATGACAGGGTTTTCATGCCATGTCCTGGATCTCCAGCTGATTAAAGAAGAATGTATTCAGAGAAGGCTTATCCTGACTGAGCCAGGCCAGTCATGATGGGCTGGGAGACTGGACGCTGGGGTGACACCAGGGTGGCTCCAGGGAGGGCATCGGCTGGGCTCAGGGGGTGCAACACTTGGAGAAGGATTTACCACAAACACTTATTTCATCTCCTCTCTGTGACAGAGGACAGACTTTACATGATTTACTGAGAAATCCGTGAATATTACTATCTGCTCCCATCTATCAGGACATCTCTCGTACTGGGATTTTTGCAGCTGTTTAAAAACAGTGCTTTCAAATCAGTTTCACCATAGACTCAAAAAAAAGCCTAAAACAAAATGAAAAACCAAAAACCAGCCATATGCCTACTTGACCTAGGATACATAAACCTGTTGTTCAGTCCAGAGGAGGGATTACAGCATTACTTTTTAGTAAGTTGCTTTTCATATGGAAATTTCTTTTCACAGTAAAGCTCTGTATTTAATGGCATCAACATAAAAAACATCCCTATTTTTAGTTCCCTGATCGTGGACATATAGATTTTTATAGTGTCTGCAAGCATACATTAACGTTAATTTCCCCATTCTCCTTTGTACTTTGTTAATGTCACAATCTGCTGTAAAACCTTGCCAAGTTTCTTAACTGTCATGTTAATTTCGAGACCCAGTCTGCACTCTCTGACATTTCAGGACAGAACATGGCAGTAAAAATAGATTAAAACAGCTTATAAGTATTATAAAATCTAGAACTTTACAGATGGTGGAATTATATCTCCTGAATGGAAATTTTAGCAACTCAGAACACAATAATATTAGAATAGCCTATTGATTTCTAAGACAAATATTTTCAGAAGTAACGTAATGGTCTGAATAGTGGGCAAAGCCCACAAAAATGTAGGAAAGTCGAATGGTTTTTTTTCTTCCTTTTTTAAAGCATCACTGGGAATGTGCATATCGTGTTGGTGCTAGTATTAAGTTTCAAAGCTTTTTTGTGCCATATAAATAAAGGACATAATAAGATCTTGATTTTATTCATGGTTAGTTCAAAGTTCACACAAATTATTTCACACAGGGGATTTGTCTGAGGGTTTTGGCATTATAGAAATGCATTAATGTACTTTAGATATTAAATGACAATGCCACATGGTTAGAAATTTGCACGAATGAACAGGAAATTAGACACTTTCTTTTTTTTTTAACTGATTGCTAAAGAATGCGCTGTTTGAACACGGACTATCCATTTCAAAGGGAAGCTTTTGCTGATTTCAGGAAGTTTAAAATCAGCTAATCAGAAAGTAACACAAAGTTAGAGTTAAATATTTTTTTTAAAGGAAACTGTTTCTTTAAAAAAAATCTTTTTCCCCTTTTCTTTAAGGAGTACTTATTATTTCCATCATCCTTGTTGAGTTGTTGATGAATAGCTCACATCGTTTGCCAAGCTCCACCCCTCTCTCTTTTTTCTAAACCCTTTACTCATTATTTGCTCAGTCTTTTTCCCACAGCCTAGACAGCCTGTCAAGGCAGCTTAAATAAAACACTGTATTAACATTAGGAAATGGCATTCAGTTCCCAATTGATCTCCTAATACTTTATGTTGAAATGATAATTGGTACAGTCTTCATTGAAAAAAAAGAGAGAAAAACTACTTTTCAGTCACCACAAGGTATTATCTTAGCTAATGTATTCACAACCAAACAGATACATTTTTAAAATCTCCCCATCTGCTGGAGACTGCAGTTCACAATTCTTTTCAGCTGACATAATCCAGATTGATTCGTTCAGCAGATAAAATTCAGGCCACTTCTGCCCTTTATAGGAGCAACATAATACCAGTCTTTATTCAGTAACAATGTAACATAATGGGATCGGAATGTGCAAAATGACTGTTCTTAAATTACTGTGACACACAAGGGTCCAACACAAGCTGTGGTTTAATGTAAAAAATCATTAGGCACAGATTACTAAAGTGGTCCTGCATTAACAAGGTCAAACCGAGACGGTTTATGATATTTTTCACAAAGAAAAAAAAATTGCTAATATCTAGATTATGAATGTATTTTTAAGAGGGGGGAAGTCTGCAGGTTTTTGAGGGTTTTTTTCCCATAAAGAAAGCGCTGTTTATTCAATAATGAGTGCAACAGTTAAGGATTCTATAAAGACCTTTTCCGCAGAGCCAAGTTAATCTATTACACACTGAAGCGCACACACAAAAAATCTAAATATCAAAAGGATGTCAAGAGAGTTGCCAGAGACGAATATTTTTGTGCACTGCTATATCAAACAAATTTTGAAGACTGTAGGATTATTATTAACCCATTATAGCGCTTTTCTTTTGATGTAGCCAGGCACCACTAGAAGGAATTCAGCAAGGTTCCACACTGCTGCAGGGGTTTTGCATCTTTGTAAATCAACAATACTGAACAATACATCTCTCACAAACTCATCCATCAAACTATCTGCACCAAAACATCCAAAGTGAAGGACACAGTAAATTCTGTCCTTAACAGACAGGCCCTTGCACCTTGAGATTCTGATGACCATCTAAGACAATTAATATGTGAATTTTCTTTGTACCGCTATTTCTTCCTACCTGATACAATAAGAATTTCAGTAAATAAGAAATGCACAATGCATCACATGTTGAAATAAAGGACTAAATAAACTACTATTTCCCAACCCATCACTAACTCAGCTGGGCTTTTCCTCTTGCCTTTGATTTGGAGGCTAATGGTGAATGAAGCTCAGCATTGCAGACAGGAGCTCAGCTTGCTTGTGCAAGGCAGCCAGTTTTGGCCTTAATGGAAGTTAACCCAAAAGCATCACAGCTCAGCTCCTGGGAGGAAAGGTAGCATTTAAAAGAAAAGAATAAACCATTTCTACCCTGGTTTGTATCGGAGGCTCCAGATCAGGTGCCCCTCATTGGGAAGAGAAGTGTTAAATTCTCCACATTCCATTGTCCCATTTTGACTTGTAAACAGTGAAAGTAGAGTTTTGCTGCCCCTTGCTACTGTGCTAAGCTGCTAGAGCAGGGCAACTGTTAAAATCAGAGGCTTCAATTTAAGCTCCAACTCATTTGCGCTGTGCTCATTTGTGCACAAGCAACAGCTGCATTTTCAGCACTGTCCATGGAGAGGGAGAGTCTCATTGGCATGACACATCCTCATGTGCCCACTGCAGACACCTACAGAAACAGCCTCCACAAGCTCAGCCAGAGGATGGCACCTAGCAGATCTAAGGATAGCTGGGAAGGAATGGATTGATTCAGAAATTCCATGTCAATATGTCTGGCTTCTCCATAAAGGTGGACAGTGGTCACACCCTGACCCTGCTAGGGACAGCCTTCCGCTGGCACAGCACCGGTGCCCACAGTACTGCAATAAAATCAAAAACTCCTCTCCTCAAACACTTTCATTTGAATTCCCTCAGCTTGTGTCATTTTCCAACAAAACACTGAAATGTTTCCCAGTCAACTCCATCCAAAGTAGGGTGAAAAATGAATTTGTTAAAGCTCATAGGCAGACCATAAAATAAGCCTGTGTCTTCTGAATAAGAAACGTATTTAAATGACACCTGTTCTGCTAAGGTGAAATTCATAAACACAAAAGATTGTAGTTTTAAAAAGTAATGAAAACTAACTGCATCCCTCCAACAGTCTTGGAAATTCATTATAGTCAAATATTTACATATTCTAGTGAACTTAGGATGTCAATTTTGACTGCAAAAATCCAATAACTGAAACATATGGCCTTGAATCCTGCAATCAATACAAACCTTTTAGAGCCCAAGCTTCAAAAAGTTATATCAAATATATATTCGATGAGAAGAAGGTTAATTGACTAATTGATTACTCAGTTACAATTAAGTGCTCTTCAGATATCTTTGGGAAATACCGAGATATTATAGTGATAGATATTTATTTGTTTATCAGCTCCCTGATTTATAGCTATAATTTATTTTTTATTTCCTAAGTCAATTTTTACATTTATGTATTTTAACAATATAGTCCCTGGTGAGAATCAATATACATGTTTTTTTCACCACAGGACTATCAAAAGTTAGCCTAGAAATCCATACCTACCAATTCAGCCAATTTCAGTGCAGATTTCAGCCTGATAAATACCTTGCTAAAATATTCAGACTGTCTCCAGATGGCAGTTATGGAGAGGGAACATGAAATATTTGTAGCAATAAAGGTTAACCAATACTAACTGGGCTGATAAACCCTGAACTTAACAACAGTTAAGAGAAAAGATGACTCTTGGGAAAAAAAAAGGCAAAGTGTCTTGTGTGCATGTTTAACAAAGTACCATTTCTTATCAAAGTACAAACACATTCATAAAAGTCCCACCCCTACAGCAACAGCCAAGAGGATCTTTGGGATCTCTGGGGCATTTTAAAATTGACTAAATTGTAAATCAGATGGAATCGGGCCTTCAGAGCCTCTGCACAGAGGAATGCTGTTAACTCTTTAGTGTATTCACATTATTTAAAATTCATTCAGCAAAAGCACCCATGTTCTCGGTAAGGAGGAGAGCATGTATCACACACTGTGCAAACACACATTTACAGATACATAAAGACACATACAAAAGGCCCATCATCTGGTGACTGATAAGCTGAATAAAGCTGGGTAAGATTCATTAAAACATGTTAAATTCCTCTGGAGATGGTCAGATAAATTACAAAAACCTCACTGCTAGATGTGAAGGCTTTCCACTCTTTCCTGCATTCACCTCCAAATATTAGGTTAGCTACCATAAAACACTGCTTAAATGGCCACAGACGCAGGACTCCTGTATTTGAGGGCAGAACTCCAGATTTACTTCAAAATTTGATGGCAATTCTATATATGGTGTATAATAAAGAACTACATTGCTGAGGCAGTATTTTTGATTGGTGCCTCAGATTACAGCATGCAGTGATAAGGATGAGGAAAATAATTTCACATTCTCACTGAACAATAAAGTCTTATTTTGGTGACTGTCCTGTAATTACAAAGGTCCAGAAAGGGACGTGTTTCAGGGGAGATAACTTGAGTGAGTCATGAGGAAGACTGAAAAAGAAAAATTCACACTTTCTTTTTCTTAGTGTAAGTCACGCTTGATATGCTCAAAAACTGGCAGGAGTTGTCTTTCCTGAGAAACTGGGCCCACAATTAGATCAGTGCAAGCTTCAAGTACCTCCATTGGATTCTCCCTTCCCTCTCCTCTGCCTAACAGCAGCAATGCCTGACGTGGTACTGGATGTCCCTGGGCTCCAGAGCACTAAAATGTCATTAAATCTGCTCCTTGACTTTAAATT
>VRYO01001792.1:3903889-3937945 GCA_009812075.1 Sialia sialis | reverse complement strand
ACTCATGCAGTCAACCAAAATATTGAACAGAACTGGCCCCAGCACAAACTACTGAGGGACATCACTGGTGACTGGCTGCCAGCTGGGTGCAGCACCATTCACCACCACTCTCTGGGCTTGGCATCCAGATCCACTAAATTCTTCTTCTGGTCTTCCACCCTACTGCAGCCCAAGCAAGACAGAGTTAGATCCTCCAAGGCCTGTGAAGTAGTGTGGATTTTCATTGGTATGACTGAGAACAGAAAGTGGCCTTACAAGGATATTATTTTTTATCATGAGCTTTCAAGACACAACATGGACACCAGGCGTAAAACAAACCCTCTTTACACACTGCACTTCACAGCGTGTCAGGGGTGATGTGCGCTTTATGCTGGGCCTCCTAACGAGATGACAGGCGTCACTGTCCGGTGACAAAGCCACATGACAGCGAGGTGTCACAGGCAGGGAGTGCAGATGTATCACCGCTCTGCCACTCACAGGCAATGACATCCTTTGAATCCCAAGAGACAGCGTCGGGGGCGAGCCAGCCTCGGTGTGCCGGACGCACGCACAGTGGTATTGACAACAATTCGTGTTCGTCCGTCGTGGGGGAGCACTGAGCTCTAAAAACATCAGATTTCAGATTTCTTACATGAGATAATGCTGACAGATGAAGGATTGCTGTGAATAAAAAAACTTTAAAAAGGAAGCCAATATTCTATATTTATGTTCAAGGCTTCAAATTTACCAAAAAAATTCTGTGTTTTTTTAAAAATGTTCCATATTCACATCCTACACTATGGAGAGAATTATTCAGAAAGACACATCATTAAAATTCTTTACAAAGGAATTTATCATATAAAATAAGAACATTTTATATTAATTAGTCCTGATTTGAAAGGCCATAAATTAGCTTTCTTTTGAGTATGACCAAAGATAACATTATAAGCTAAGTCCTGGGGGACATCACAACACTAACATTATCTACCTCATTTCTGAAGCAGGTCACATACTTTTGTGTCTAATTTTACTTAAATATCCTCCAATATTTTCCAGACTTTAAGGAAGTTTATAGAACAATTAAAAAAATAAAGACCACAAAAAAAGCAGAGAGACAAACTCAGAGCATTTCACAGGTCGTGGCTTGCTCATCACCGCACCGATGTTATTCATAGTCACTGGTCTCACGTAAGTAGGTCATTGGACCTACTTGCCCTTTTCAGTGATCCTGAAATATGGTGGCGTACTTGAAAAGCCATATAGAAATGTGGGGCTCTCCTGATAAATCATCCCAGGATCAGCTGCTGGCTCTTGCATTCAGATTCAGGGAAGTGACAGCTGAGTCCTATTAGTAGAGGTGGGGAACAGGGAGCAGGGGTCGAGGGGGCAATTAGCTCCTGCTGTCCCTTGAAAGGGATTCTCCCTTTGCTGGCAGAATAAGGAAAGGTTGAGGTGGAGACAAACCCTTAAGCAAATGCCTGGAAATGGCAGCACCCTTTTGTGAGAGGAGTGTTTGGGTTGGAGAGAAAGGCAAAGCGGGAGAATGGAGGAGGTTGGGAGCTCACCCAGGAGGGCAGCTAAGACTGACTTTTTGCAAAGGTGGAGAAATCCCTCCTTCTCCTTCCTCCTGTCCAAGTCAAAGGGGAGAGAGGGAAGAAGAAAAAAGAACAAAAAAGAAAGAAGAAAAGCATTTAAGAAGACTTCTTATGCTATACTGCTCCTTTCCAGGAGCCACAGACCTTGAACCTACTCTGTCAACCAAGCCACCAGCAGGTGGGAAGGTTGCCTTGGGGCCATGTGCTCTTAACTTCAGTGCTCTTTCTCCAAACCACCGTGACAGAGAAATAGGCACCTGGGTATAACTGATACCAGCTACCTGGGCATCCCTGATTTAGGGGCAGGAGCATAGTTAATGTTAGCTAAAATCTCAGCTTATGTGATTTCACCATACCCTGCTCTTAACTATGTAGTGCCCTCTCACCTCTGATGTAATCTCTTGCCCAATACCTAATAAAACACAAAAGACTGGTTTAACTTTAGGTGGGGGGTGGGGGGAATAATGTAGAATTCTTTCTCCAGAAAAAAAATCTCAGTATCTCAAGATAGCAACAAAAAGTCGACCACTAGGCATCCAAGGTTTTAAAAAAAAAAAAAAAAAGAAAAAAGAAATAAAGACTTAAGCTATCAAAACCTTTTCAGCTGCATGAATTGTGTATGTTAAGAGGCCTGGAAACTGCTTCATGTGCTTCACCTCCTGCTGAGCAGTTTTTATGCTGACAGGACTGAAGATAGGTTTTCTAGCTCGTAATATCACAAGGAGAATGCTATAATAAACTAAGACATCTCTGATCATATGCTAAGGGTGCATATGTAGTGTGCTCATGATAAATCCATTTATCATTAGAGACAAGTTTAAAATACAATTTACTTGTTCCAGGTTCCAAAAAATTATGTTTGTTGAACTAATTCATATATGCTCTGAATTTTCAATGTTTAGCAGTTCCAAAGTAAAGTGAACTTGTCTGAAAACACTGATTTAATTTGTTTGTGGTGAAGAACTCATGTAAACACATTTAATATGTACAATTGCTACTTATAGCTGCAACATCAGCTCAAGTTAGGAATTCTGTAATGCATACTTGGCCTAAACATATTGAAATTCATCAATAGGTTTTTTTATGAATCTGGATACTGCATCCCCGGGTCAAGTGCACAGAGTGAAAAACTCCATCCCTGGTTAAGTAAATCACATGCTTCTTTGTAGGAAACCATTGAATGGAGCTGAGGGTGAACAACCAGCACATAGCAGAAGTTCAAAAGTAGCCTTTCCATTATGGATCCACCCAGTGCTTTGAGCTCTGGAGCAAAAGGCCTGACTGTGTGTCTAAACCTTTGTTTTCAGATTTTCCTCCTGACTCCTTACATGTAAAGCTGTATCCTAAGCAGAGCTGTATTCTACTATGTGCAAAGTAAATCCTTTCACAATCTGATTTTGATATTTTTCATACTTTCCAAAGACAAATAAAAAATTAGTTTCCAGTGTCAAATAAATTAACCATTTTATTTCTGCCTGGCCAAACCCAAACCATAAAAAATTATCAATCTTATTAATTTGGATGGATTAAAAATACCTAAATTACTAAAAAAAATAGACGCAACTCTTGAATTTCAGAACTTAAAAAATTTTGAAATAAAATTGTCCACCCCAAAACTATGTAATATTTAAAATCTTACAAAGCTAAACTCAAATATGAAAGTGGAGAGCCAGTATCCTTCCAGGTCTATTGCATCTTCTGCATACTTTACACCTCTCATTTTATCATTATTTATATCACATTTTGCTGCTGCTAAATACAACTGGACTCCTTTTTCAATGCACATCAGCATTTCGTAATGACAAAGAGATTTTAATTTAAAAGTAAGGAGAACAGAATGTCTTGCAAGTATTCCAGGTAACAGAGGGACTCTCTGAAATAATTCCTCTCTCTTGTTCAGAATGTCAGGGTATAACAGATTCATTGCTTCCACGCTTAGTATCTTGCAGGTTATCCCTGACTCCTGAAAATAAAATTTCTAAACTAACTTCTCTTAATGCATGAAAATTACCCTGGCCTGCACAAAACCTGTAATAGGAAGCAAGCAGGACAGTGGGACTGAAGAGATTTAACCTTTGAGTGCCCTGGAAGTCCATGGAGCTGTTGTGGCACCACATCACACCACACCATTTTTGTGGTCAGAGAGAGGCAAAACAGGAAAAAACAATCCCCAAGGTCTGTCACTGGGTCTCAGCTTTACCAAGCCAGCCCAAGCCCCTTTGTGTCCTCTCCTGTGGCCACCAGGAGAGTGGCCTCTGTCACCCCTGGGGCTGTTCCTGCCACAGCTCCTGTCCCCCAGCATGGCACAGACGGTGCCAAACCCCCCAGTGCCAGCAAGGGGAAAGACATCAGGCAGGCAAGGGGAGAATCAGGAAAATAGTTTACATTTTTAGGTGAGTTATGGATTAGGTTGAGGTCTTTTGGCCAAAGAACTGTTTTTCTGATGATATTTGTACAGCACCATTCAGCTGGAGACAAGAATTCTGTGACTTTATGTTCTCGGCTACTGTTGGTAAACAAAAATGTTGTATTTTCTAGTTTGAATGCACATGTTCACCAAGGGAAGGGGGAAGGTGTCCATCCTTCTGTGTGATTGGGACTTCCCTCAGGGCTGTTACCCCAGCTTGTTCCACCTTGTGTTAGCACCAAACGCTGTAACCCAGAGACATGGGCAGGACCTGAGTTAGGCTTGAGTTCATCACTCCTGTGAAGGCACAGCGTGGAGAAAGACACGTGAAAGGTTCTAGGGCTACCAACTACAATGTTCAGAGGCTTCTCCTACCCTGAACAGGGCAGGAAACCTCGAAAAGTTCAGAAAGTTCCAAGCCAGGTTTACCAAGCGCTGATCAGCTTCAGCAGAGTTTAGATTGTGGCAGGACCCACTTTATGTCTAGTCTAAATCCAAGACAGTCAGAAGAGGAGGGGGAAATTAAAGGTTAGCTCTGAGTATCAGGCAAGGCATGTTTTTTTCTAATGTAGCCTTAATGAGTTTTGCCATCCTATATCTACTGACATTTTAATAACTGCTAAACCCCTGAAAGCCTCCTGAGGAGGTGCACTGATACTATGATGAGCATAAAATAAATGCATAGACACACAGACAGATATTAATAATTCCTTTTTACTGATGTATGCATGTACATTTGTATAATAATATAAAGCTTTCGGGGTATTTTACCCCTATTCAGCACAACAACATTTGCTTGCTTCTATCAGTCTAATCATAAATACAATTATTCTTGAGTACTCTATTACAAAAACCAATAAACTAGGCCTCAATAGAGATTCTGAAATTACTTAACTTTTCTTTAGAAAAATATTAAAACAGTATTATCACATCAATGAGAAGAAAAGACAGGAAGATAATAAAGTTATGTTAAACCTCCCTGTATTTACTCATGTGTGAAACAGTTATGTCTGGTCACATAATTGCAATGGTTCTGAGAAATATTTCATATTTTATAATGAACATTAAAAGAGTTTGTGGATCATTACTTTATACGAGTTCCAAAGTTATTACATAAAACCCAACAGGAATGGTTATAAATTATTTGATCCTCTAGTCTGGCCTTGGTAAACATAACATGAAGGCTGAACTATCTCAGCAGACAAGATTCACAGTAACAGGTAAAGTTCCACTACAGTCAAAAAAATGAAGAAAGAAATACCTGGGTACTTGTAAACAAGACTCTTAACATTTTTGTGTTGTTTTAAAGAAATCCTTTTCTACAATGAACTTAAGCTATTAAAGAAATTAGAAGAAAAGATTTTTCTAGAACAAAAGAAAAGTTGCTCACGGGCATGGACTATCACCTTCCAATTTGGCTTTATCACAACCGTAGCCCTAACGTCACTGGCAGACTCTTGAATTTACAGCTCAGTTTAAAGACTATATTTAGCCATGAAATAATATCACAGACAATTATTTGATTTTTCAAAGAATACTGAATAGCAACTCATTGAAATATGAAAAATAAAAAATTACACACTTTAAACAATTATGAAGAATTTTTGTCTTCAAACTCCAATGGGCAGCAACATTTTAATTAATGAGTGATCATTTGCTCCAGAGATAAATGTAATACTAAATGAATTCTGGTCTATTTCGCCCTCTCAGCTCATCTTTGTCTCTAGCTCCTGTTCTTTGTGTCAAAGTACATTGTGGATGTTTTTGTTTTGTTCTGGAAATGTCTTCTAAGAATATTAATATGGAGAATTATACAGTTATGCATGCACAACATTTAATAAGACTGGAAAACATGTTTAGATATTCTGGTCAATTTACAACATATCTTTAATGCAAATCATATCTGAGGCTCAAATCCTGCAAATTTCTGCTCAGCAAGCTGTGTGTTTCCATGTGCAAGAAGACTCTGTCTTTGAAGGAGTTGCTGGGGAATACTTTTTGGCTCAGGTGGAGAGAAGCCTGTGCTGGCTGGTGGGGCTCTGTCCTGCTGAGGTTTGCCAGAGCAGCCCCTGCTGAGCCAGAACTCAGCACTGCCTGCAGGACCTGCTGCAGCACAGCACACTCAGTCCTCACTGACCACTTCTAACTTTTTTCTTTCCCTTCCAGAATTCCAGGAGTTGTATTGAAACACTAAACCACGCTGCCAGAGGCACTTAGGCTCTGCAGTCTTTCATCACGAAACACTTGGGCATGAAAATGTCCTGCCCTGTGCCTCCTCTGGTTGTGTGATGCCAGGAGTGCTGCCATGCCCTGGCCCTGCTGGCAGAGCTGCCAGGGTGGCCATGGTGCCACCTGGGAGCATCTCCTCCCAGAGCAGGTTATTTCTAGGTTTGATATGAGCTCCTGTGTGACAGCTACCCCTTTGGGAAAGCGCACATTGGGCCACCCAAAAGTGTTGTGTGCTTTAAACAGCTTGCAGTTATCCCTGATCAGTTTTTATTAGTGCTACGGATTCTCTGTCACCTTGTTCAGTTCCTGCACGATGGTTATTCACTGCCACAACTTTTTCAAGCTGCCCTCACCTTTGCACTTGAAGGCACTAGCTGTTTCCATTTGTCATAGTTTGCAACTTGTTAAATAATTTCCTTTTTGCTTTTTCACTTTTCAGGAAATTTCAAGGATAAGTGAGCCCCTGTAACTGCACTGGGAAATTCTGTTTGCCCATATTCTCTGAATTTTTCAAGTGATATTCTGACTTCTAGCAGCATCTCTTTGCATTAAAAATATACAACCTGTAGTATCAACACTGGAGGATTTTACGGAAGACTCAACCCAACCTGTGCCACAAACACAACTTTGTGTGAGCTGATGGGGACAGGCATAGCTTGAGAGAATGAGGCAGCAAAACTTTCAGGGCTCATGTGCAGAAGGCAGCAGCCTGTTTGAAGCGCTTTGCTTTTCGAGATAATCTGCTCATCTCAGTTTTTCTGTGCCCAGCATCTCTGGGCCGCCTGTGTCACATCCTCTAGGTGGTGCTGATACTGCACAGCTCCGCTTCCCCACACAATGAAAACATTAATTTGCTATGAGATAATTTTTGACGTAAATGTAAAATGGTGCCCATTCGAACTCAGTAATGAAGCATGGTGCATTTCTACAGCTCCTAATTTGACTAGTTAAATGACTCCATTACGTGTCTAACAGACAGAAGCAAATAATTTCTGGTCAGTTGACGCTCACTTATCCGTATCATTTTACCCTGAAAATAAAGTCTCTAATCTACAGTTTCTTTGTCTTAGTTTTTTTAATATTATTAAAACAAACATACTTAAATAAGAGAGATTAAACCAACACAAACTAACAATTAAGGCTACAATACGGAAATCAAGTTTATATAATGTGGGAGGATGGATAAAAAAAATTAAAATTAAATAATAAATTAAATGATTGTTTATCTCTGTTACTTTCAGTATGAGATTTGACAACATTGCTATTTAGGAAAAGGAAAACATCTATCTATCTTTCTCAAATTTTTAAAACCACTTTAAATGCAGCCTGCAAGTCTGCCTATAAAACTTCCCTGCACAACTTTGAGAATGTTTGGAAAGACTCTTTACAGTACAGAGCAATAAAATAAAAATGTTGCCTTAATAAATATCAGGTGATGAATAATTTTGCCCCGAGGAAAAAAATGGTTAATGCTGAATCTTAATGTTCCTCATCTAAACGCTTTTTTCTTCCTGCTAAAAACAAGTTTAGAATTAAAGCATATCACTTTACACATATTGCATGCATATTAGCGAGACACAGCTGCTTATGCCCTACTCTTAAGAGCCATATGATTAAGTTATGGGATATCAGATAATCCAAAGTCCCTTTCTATTGGCCACCTTTTGCAGACAAAGGCTTTTTAGTTTTAAGTCCATTTAATGACAGAATGTCCAATTCTATAAATGTGTGAGTAATTCCAGTGGAACACCTGTGGCTCTCTCTGCTAGAATATAGAAGGAGAGATATAAAATGTCATTACAGTAACATTCAGTGTCTGACTTTAGCAAAAAATATTCGCAATCAAGGCTGCCACTCCATCCCTGATGTATTCCATCATGCTCAGGTTTCCATGGTCTCAGAGAAGTGAGTGTGAGCTTACATACCATATGTGGTACCAGCCTTGCTCACAGTGGGGTGAGCTAAGGACAGAGCAGCAGTTTTCTGGTTGAAGTCACGGGTCCTGTGGGCTCATTTCCACCATGGTTTGTGGGGACAGAGGCATGTGACTCTCAGCATTATTTGCAAGGGAAAAGTTAAAGTGTTCACCCTACTCTTAAAAGCCAACCCCTCCTACCCCCAAATCCTGTACTTTAACTTGTTTTCATAGATTTACATTTTTTTCTCTCCCCAAAGGTTTAAACACTATTTGAGCAAGTTTTGTATGACTATAAGTTTCCTAGTGACAGGGAAGAAGGACAAACAGATTTTGGTGCATCTGGTGAAATATCCAGAAAACCTGAGTCTTCTATTGATGTTTTTTTTGGGTTTTTTTGCAGTGATGACAGTGGAAATGTTATGACCCAAATCTAACCATGGAGAGTTACATTAAAATTAATGGACTTCTTCATAGTAGCCATTCTTCAAACAGAAGCAGCATTCAAGGAGTTAGAGTTGGATTTACAACTAAAATATAAAGCTCAATATCGATGTTCAATTTCAGCAGGGTTAATTTTGAGAGCATGCTGGAAGTGTCAGTGAATCGCAGGCTCACTGCTGCTCTCGAGGAAGGCAATGGCAAAACTCCCAGCTGACTTCAATGAGAGGAGGAGCAGACCCTGAATGGAATAAAGGAGCGCAGGAAACAAGTCCATACGGAAATGGCAAGTATTCAAAGATGAGTTCATATCAGCAGAAAATACACATGCGGCCTGACAAAAATACATGGAGGGTCAGAGAAGCCATGTCTGTCTTGGGAAATCCAAAATAGCAAAGCAGAAGGTCTCAGACTGAAGGGGAAGGATGGTCTGGGGGCAGCACAATGACATCAGCAGGATTGCTGGGATTATCAGGGGCTGGGATGCACATGGAGAGGATGGCACGGGGCCACCCTTCCCTGCTCATACACCAAGCAACAAGGCAGAGATCCGCCACCGGGGCGGCTGCAAACACCAACACGCGAGAGCCTACCGAGGACAAGAGAGAATAATACATTGAAAAGCTCAAGCTGTAAAAATGCACTTCTTCAAGTAGCTGAAGTCTGAAAGAATACTGCAGATGGGATGACAGCCAGAATCTGGAAGGAAGAGGCAGAAGCGAGGGGATACTTTAGCAAATATCTGTGGAACATCTTCGGAAGCTGTGGACGGGAGGACTAATGTGACACCTATATATAACAGCAGCTCTAGGGAAGATCAGGGAAATTAAACACCAGTCAGCCTGATTTCAGCAGTGGGAAAGATATTGGAAACACTAATCAGGGACAAAATAGGGAAAGTTATGATTTAATTAAAGATATTCAGCATGGATTCACAAAAGGGAGATCATACGTAACAAAACTAATAGAATATTTTGAAAAAAGTAAGACCCCATGGGGAAAAAAAAAAAAACAACCAAAAAAACAAACTCAAAAAGAATCAGAGGAATCCATGACCATGATTTCCATGGGCTCTCTGAAAGGTAGTGCCACATGATCCCCTAACAGGCTACAACGCTGTAAGTTGTGATGAGAGGCTGAGCTAAATAATGCATCACGACCCGGACAGCATGTGAGGGCACAGTGCTCTGCATGCTAACAGTGAGAGCAGAGTGTGCAAGGGGAGAGCTGGCCTGCCCCAAAGATCACTGCAGAACCCCCGTTCGTTCAGCTTCTGTTTCAGCAGCATGCAGAAACGGGATGAAATTTATTCAGAGTAGGAAATGGAGGAGAAGCTGCAGACAATTTGAATGAAGGGACAATATATAAATAAAGAAATCCAGTCTGCCTTTTAGTGAGCAGGGAAAGTGATGGGATATGATTCAATACAGAAAAAATGTCAAGTGACATAGAGGTAAGAACAAAAGGCAGGCAACACTCGCCGCTCTTCTTAGTGGAGGCAGTAGGGGCAGAAGCAGGGTGAAAAATGAGAAATTAAAATCTTAAGCCTAGAACCTAATGTCAGCATAAAAAGAAACAGAGATATTTCTGGAATTTCCAAACTGGCTAGCTGTACAAAATCATTCCTGTACTGATTAACAGGTTAACAAGGAAATATTTTCTTTCCATACCCTAACTTTGGCTGCCTTTATCACTGGGCCTATACAAAGCATCCAAGAAGCCAAGTGACAAAATTATCCCAATTATTTAGAATCCAAACCAGGTCAGTATTCCTTAGAAGCCCAGGTAGGGATAACACCACTGCTGAAGTAGCCTCAAGTTACAGCCCCATCTAATAACAAGTGGGCAGGAGCCGAAGCTAAGGAAAAGCAGGCACTAATGGAATGTAAGTGGAATTTCTTTACACAGAGATGATAGTCAATGTCACGCACAACCCAGGGCAGCATTAGCAACCTGTGGAAAAATATTACACCGTGACTCACTCAGAACAAAAGCCAAACAGTGCAATTATGTTCCTGACTTTTCATCCTTCAGTACTTTAAAACTATGAGTGCTGCTATTCAAATGAAATATTATAAAATAAAGACTGTTAATTTGTATCATGGGCCAGGAAAAAATGCAAGCCGGCTCAAATCTGCAAATGTTCATGCACATAACATGTGAAAGCAGGTAACTGAGAGATATCAGAGGATGCACAAAGAGCCACCCCACAGCTGAGCTGCTGAGAAGCCCCACTGGCCAGCAGCCTCTGCAGTCTGCCCTCATACCCCGCTCACTTCAGCTACTTTGATGGGCAGGTTTATTATTTCCCATGCAAAAAATATATCCTGAAAAAGGGCCATAAGGGAATACTCTTTATTATGTTTCTGCCTTAAAAAGCCAGCATGCAGATACTAGGAATGGGAGGCCAGAAATTCTGTTGCTCCAACTACCACGGGAACAAATGGGATTTACACGCAACAGTACAGCCACAGTTTCAGACTGGTATCTACAGTTGTCTGTAACTCACAGGACAGCCCTTATTGCCTGTCTCATAGTGCATGTTTATTCTTGAGTGTCTTCAGGACTACACCTTCAGGGTATAGCCTTAAAATCAGTGATTTGTAGTGGAAGTCCCAAGAGATGTGACACTGTCACTCTGTGCAAGCACAGTGTGATAAATACTGGAAATACACAGATCACAAGACAAAGAGGGGGATCAATAGCAAGGAAGGGGAGGGTGAAGGAGGAGACAGGAGTCAGTTCACCACACTCAAGCAGCAGGACAAGGGCTCTGTGTTACAGGTGCTGTGTTCTGGCTGTCCCCATCTGCCCTTCCCTCCCTTTCTCCTTGGAAAGTCACATTTCTTCCAACAGGACACACGCATTATTTCTTTCCCATTCTGTACCTGAACATTACAACATCCCACTTCATGCTGCACACAAGGTGGATTCAGAGCCTCTTGCAGGGTGGAGAGGAAATGTGGGGACCCCACTGCCTGCCAGCACACGTTACCCAAAAACAGGAGGGTTGGTTTGGGCAATGCATGACACGAGGATGTTTTGCTCAGAGCAAAGCTGACATCTCTGTCCACACTCCCACTACCCATCCAGGAAAAGGACAGCATGAAGTTACAGTATGGAAACTCATACAAACAGCACTAAACTTCAATTCACAACCGAGCCAAGCGCGGAGCCCCTTAATTACAACCAGACCCATGAATGTGAGGTGTCTAGAATGAAAACAAAGTGTTAAAATACCTGTCTGGATTTTTTCTTGAAAATCAGTCATTGAGAATCATCTGTCAGTAAGATAAAATTAATTACTACATATAAAATTGGAAAAAAAAAAGCAACATAAATTTAAATATTACATAGTATTACAAAAATGTTCATAAAATCCCATTGTTAATGATGCATGTTCACCTTTCTAATACTCAAACTAACCAAGATTATTATACCCAATTTGCAATAATCAAAAACGAGAGGAAAAGAAAGGACTTTTTTTTTTAATTACTTTGTCTGACTTTAGAAGCTTTGGAAAAAGCCTCAAATTACAGTAACTTGCAAAATTCAGTCATATTTTTGAATACTGTTCGAGGGCTGGTGCTGAAGAAATTGCTGAAGTCTAAATGTTAGACATTTATGCTTAACAAAGCTAGTAAATAGAAGCCTTAACTACTTCATTCACTCAAAGGCAATTATTGCACTTCTCTTGCAAGTATTTTACTAATTTATGCATAGTTAGTCTTACTTAGGCATTAAATCAATTACTGGTAATATATTAAATATGTTCTTAAGTTTAACATGCAAATATAGTTCTGCACTGGAGTTTTAAGGCCTTTTTTGGAGACATTTGTACGTGTTTACATTAAAAGGGCTTTAAAAATTTGGCAGCAAATAGATGCACAAGTTTCTTACAGCAGAGACACAAACCTCCCACACACCCCAGGCCAGCACCCAGATGCTGCAGGATTGAAAGTCAAGAATCAGGAGAAACACCTTCCACCTCCAAAAAAAAGTTAAAATATATATATATATCCTAGACAGCATATTATATGGAGTGTTGCCTCCAGCTGGGATAATTATTAAATTAATAATTTTTTAAAAAGGCACTCAACAGTCCTTGAGACATTAAACCTGAACACCAAAAGCTAACAGGATGATAAGGAGTAAGTTCAGCAGAAGCTGGCTACATTGCCCCCTGTAAGACACTGCTGGTGCCTCGAGTGAGGGGCAGAACAGCCTTTTTTCATTGTGATTCCAAAGAAGAGTGTTTGGCACTGTGCGGTGCACGTCCAAAAGGTGCATCTGCCTCAGGAGTAACTCATCAGAACCTTGACAGACAGAGCTTCTGTTGGTAGAGAAATGGATATAAAAATAAAATTTTAATTTTTTTTTAAATTAAGAATTCCTTGATTTAGCAAGAAGTTTATAAAAATAAAAATTGAAGCATACACAACCATTCATAGTCCTCTGCACCCAGAGGACATCTCCCAGCTGACTGGCAGACTGATGCTGGTAACTGCCCCTGGACAAAGCCAGGTATCCCCAAAGATTGGAGCCTCACAGCTCAAAGAGCAAGGCGTGGGCACAGTGTCTGCTGTGACAAACAGACACCATAAAGATCTTCCCTGAAGGTGCAATACCTCTGTGCTTCCTTCCATAAAACTTCCCCAAAAAAACTTAAAAAAGGAAAAAACTCACGAAAAAATTAAAAATAGGAAAAAACTCACAAAAAATCCACCAAAAAAAACGAACCAAAACCCCCCAAAAAACCACAACAAAAACCACAAAAAACCAAAAACAAAGCAACCCCAAATTGAATAATAACTGCTAAGGCTGCAGAGTCAAAGAAGTCCTGTGTTAACAGTGCAGAAACTTGGGGGTGCTCACACAGCAGGGCGCTTTTGAGGAAGCTGCTTATCCCCACCTGGACCAGCACCAAGAAAATCACTAGTTCCTTCTTGGACCCAGTTTCCTCAATCAAGAAAGCTGAGACTACAAATTGCTATTAAGAGTTGGAAGGGAAAAGTGTCTTTTTGTTGAAGATATGAAGGGGAGGGGGGAATAGTAAAGCAGCAGAAAATGGGGATTGGTTGCCAAACTGGAAAAATCAATTATTCTAGTGAACAACAGTAGTTACAAATATAGCTGCCTCTACTCCCTCCTCCTCCTCCTCCATTGAACAAATTGTTAAAAGAACCAACAATCTGTTGAACGACAACCCCCGGTATGGTGTCATCATTTAAAAAGTGAACACAGAAAAGGTCTTGTTAAAAAGGAGGCACAAAGCTCCCGACATAATTTTGGATTCGCCCTGGGTGAATCCCTGTGTTCATTTTGTTGAGTTTAAAGCAGCCATTCTGAACCGGGTGTTTGATCATATCAATGCAAATAAATGCTTGAAAAGCACCCAAAACAGCCTAGATCACGACGATAGTCTTTGGACTCGTTCCATCTAAAAGCAAATTCCCACAGTCACTTAGCCCCCCATGTAAGATCATCATCACTTGTTTGGGGGTTTTTTAAAGCATATAACAGCATTGTCTTTGGTCCAATTATTGCACTTTTAAATGCAAAATGAGGCTTCAAAACCAGCTGATAAATGCTTCTCTTCATGCAGGATGAATAAAAACCTGATGGTGACACACCAGGTTGGCAGCATTGTAGAGCAAGGTCCTGCAGGTTTCTTTGGAAAAACTGTTCCAGCATTAGAGGCGGACAAAGGCAAATAGCGGGACTTTTTCTTCTGTACCACACTGTTGATTAGGGGAGCGTTGAGTGAAAAGGGAGGTGTCAGTAAGGTGAGGCTGCAGTGTGGGGCTGAGGACTGGCTCAGGCAGGATGGGTGCTGAGAGCAGGGACCCGATGGGCAGCAGCAGCAGCACTGGGCACCCACAGGCACTTGCAGTATTCTCATTTCTTTAAGTACTGTTAAAATAATGGTCTGCTAAAGGTGAGGGATGCAAGGTGAGGGGGGCAGCTGCTGCGAGGGCAGCCGTGGCAGCCAGCCCGGGCAGGAGTGCACCTGGGGCTGCATTTAAAGGCTGCTCCGATCCGTGAAAAATGTTTGCAAATTGAGCACCTGCCAGTAAACCCCACGATTGTGTGATTCTGTTACTAATTCCTTACTTTGTTGCATGCAGATCCTCGCTGCAAAAAAAAAGTGCGCCTTATAGCCCGGTGCGCCTTATATATGGACAGAGTTCAGAAGTGCACCTTCTACTTCAGTGCACCTTATAGGTGTGAAATTGCTGTATTTCCAAGATAAACCAGACGAGTGATATGCCACATCAAAAGACCATGGTCAGCACACCATTCTAATGGCTTCTGGTTTGGCCATCTCACACCAAGTTATGATTTTTCAACATTTCTGGCCCATGGCAGGTGGGTTTGCATCTCTGTTAATAAAACAGGATCTCATGGCAAGCTTCAATGCCATCTTTACACTTGTTCTCTCAGGCACTTACTACAAGGAATGCACTCATGCCAATCTACTTTGTTTGCCAGGCTGATAAAATAAATAATGCTGGATGCCGTTTTTGCTTTCTTTTCTTTGTCAGATGACTACATTAAAAAAAACACGCTAAAAATCTAAGAATCTTAATAGCTGTTGAGCACTCGGCAGATGGTACTATCTAGACCCAGCTAATTCGAGGCCAAGCAGTCTAAATCCTGGTTTCCAGAAAAAGAATAAAATTTAATAGTGAAATAACAGGGTGAAAACAATGATGAGAGAATTGAGGGGATCATCCATTCCCTTTGCTTGGAAAATAAAGGGCAGTTACTATTCTTGATGGCAGGAGGTTTGACCAATGTGCCAACAAAAAACCTGAACTTGATTCTCCATTTACTCTGTAAAAGTGCCATTTCAGGAGTCACGTGTGATTTACAAAGGGGCAAAAGGATACAAGTCACAAATTCTACCTTTGCTTTACAAGACTGCCTTTAAAACAGCAAACTGTGGAAATTAAAGCCGTTTCCAAAATATTTATGCTAAGAAAATGTGCCACAGATGAACTGTGCATAGAAACTGCTATTTTCTGTTCATACTTTTAAAGCTATTTTTTTAATTCTTTCTAATGAGGAGAGCTACTTTTCAGGGAGGAAGGCACAGCAAAAGTGAAAAAAAAGAGAATGATTCCCAAGTACAAAGTGCAATGAAAGGCTGTATATGCTTTTCATGTAAGCATACATTATGCCTTCCATATTGTTAAAACTTGCTCATCATTGAACTACTCTACATGTAACTAAATTACAAATGGCTCAATGATAACAAAACATAGCAAATTAAGACAGAATCAGGTCAGACTTCTGTTTGAATTATCTAGCTTTGTCTCTAACCTGGCACAGTATTTGGCCACGGTCAAAAATACATTAAATACACACCAGCATATTTATATACATACACATATATATGTCTATGTGTGAAAAAATGCATTTAAGAGAAAAAGACAAAATGCAAAGGAGGCAAAATCTATGTGCCAGGGGTATGAGGGGGAAAACAGGGCACATTTTGACTGAGAGTCCTTAATTTTGGGTACAGTCAGAACCTGCCCCTCCCCCACCCCCCACCCCCCCCCAAAAAAGCCCGCCCATGAGCAACTGAAACAAAACCAAAGCACATTGAGATGCAAGACAAAGCATTTGCATCTTTGGATACCTGATTTGATCCTGTCATCAGGGAGGTAGACATCAGCTCAGATACTCAGAGACTGTGTGAAATTATAGACAGAAATCACAGTAAAAAATGCTAAAGGCAGCGATCAGACTAAAAGGTTCATTGCAAGGAGAAGGTAGTAATACTGCACATTAATGAAAGCCTGGACCTATCACCTGCTGTAATAATTATCATGCTAATATGGGGGGTTGCCTCCGTTTGTGGTTTTTGGCATTCCCATTACTACTAGAAACTGCAAATTCAAACACTCTATGTGTAACATAAATGAAAAGATTCTCACCTTAATGCTGTGCCGAAGAAATAAATTATGTTTGGTTTTCTTTTTTTTCTTTTTTTTCTTTTTTTTTTCTTTATTTTCATTTTCACTTTTACATTTTCTTTGACTTGGGTGAACCTCAGGCTATGGAAATGCACGCAGGCATTGTAGCTGCACAGATACCAGCATACAAATCTCTTCTGTACAGGAAACACATCAACACTAATCCATTTTCTGTACAAAATGTAAAACTTCACAAGCTCAAGCTCATTACTGACTAGTATCTTAAGCTTGTCAAGTGTTCTAAAGGAGCTTTCCAAGAGAAGTTTGTAGTTAAGCATATGGTAAGCTCGTCCAGTCCATATGACTGGTTGAGCATCGACCACTACTGTTGATACAGTTTCCTTCAATATTATGACAGTGTTTGTCAATGAAAATTAAATTGCTGTCAAACTTTTCCCACTAAACTTACAGCACAGCACTCGGAGAGAGCCAGCTTCATGACTCAAGCCAACAAGGCCTCTTTTAAACACTCCTTTTTTTTACCCATTTGTGGAAAATTCTCTCTGGATTTATTTCTGACATTTGCAATAACCTATAAAGACTTTCCAGTGCTTTCTGTGGAAAAATTCTGTGAAGCCATATTTAATGCATTTACTGTCTTTTCTTATAGCCTGTGAAAATCCCACACAGCAATATCTAGGTGATCTGTATGGGCAGGTGCTTACAGACTGTAGAACATGTGACGACACTGTGCCAAACTTGAGGAATCACACATGGATGCAACATGTCCTGCTCATGTACACAAATATCTGCTTGAAGTTCATATTTTGAGGGTCAGGGAATAGTCATATAATGAGAAAAGCCTGAAAAAACCTAGACCAAATAGGTTCAAAAAATGACAATCACAGTTTTATTATCTTTGAAATCATTCTGAGGAGTTGGTGAGGTATTGCATGTTTTAAACAAACATGTTGCAGGTTTCTTCTTTGCCTTTTAGCTTTGCTTTCAAATGCTGAAAAACAATCTCTACTAAAAAAAACAATAAATAAAGAACTTTATAACTTAATAAGCAATTATGTCAATGTAGGCTTTTTCTTAATAAATTTTAAACTAAAAAGAAAAAGTGGCATTTTACCTATTTCTATGGGTTTTTTGGTTTTCTAGTTTTTTAATATCACATTAAAAAAGGTGTAATAGAAATGCCAACAGTGAATAAGCAGTCTAAGAAGAAAAAAATATTGGAATGTATACCAAGAACACAAGAATGGCATTAATTGCAGTAGATACTGAAAGAGAGTTGCTGCTTTTAGTTTGTGTTTTTACCATCTCCCTTCTACATATGAATCTGCTCTCAGCTACAGGAAAATACTTCTAAGATTGATTTGTATAATCATTCTGGAATTGTACTTCTTTGCTACCATTCTCCTGACTACATTTCTCATTAGCTGACACAGCCAGTGCATCAGGACCAGCAAACCAACGCTATGTGATACTTGCTACAGCGTGCACCACCCAATTTTAGAAACGGTCCCTGCTGCTGGTGCCTATGGTGGGGCACAAGTCCGAGTTTGGGCTGGGCAGACCCCACTGAGGACATCCCAAGACATGTCTCACACTTGGCACGAGTGATTTGAGAGGCCAGGAAAAGCTGGCCTGCCCTGGGAGGCTGCTGGGTCTGCTGGAGGTGCTGGGAGGGCTGGACTGCAAAGGTGCTGCCATGGGAATGGAGCCCATTCCAGTCCAAGCTCAGCACCTTGTGGGGCAGCTGCAAGCCCAGAGACCAGCTCACTCGGGGACTTTTGTCTGCAATTCTTATTGTGTCATTAAAACAGTCCTACTCAAACAGATGGGCACTCTTTCCATCCAAACACAGGAGATAGCAAATACCTTACGTCTCCATGCCCTTCCACAACCAGGTGCTTCAGTTGGATTTTTCTATTCTAACAGATCAAGCACACACAAAAATTTTGATGCAGTAGAAAATCAGAAGTCAAGATGTTTTTCTCTTTTCTAATCTGGGGCTGCAGAAATACAAATCAGCATCAGTGAGGATTTTCTTCTTTAGGGATCCTTTGGTAAGGGACAGGGGATAGTGCTCAAGGTCATTGGCTTTTGTGTTTTTGACGAAATTATTTGTCTGCTTTTAAATTCAATGAGCAATTTCAGTAGCAGCCACTTCCAAAAGCCTAAATTTGGCAGTTTGTAATACTTAGTCAGTCTGTTGGGAAGGCAGCAATGTCCCTAAAATACAGATATGGAATTAAAATATGGAGCAGAACAATGACTCTATTTGTCTCTTATATGGAGACACATACACAGAGATTACTCAGATGGAAAAAGGGATATAAGAAGAATCCCAGAAATGACAAGTGCACATTAAGCATCATCATGTTTTAGACTGAGATATTTCTTTGAGAAATTATTTGGAACTTGGAGCTGTACCTCTGCAGCACACACATGGCTTGGGTATGATGAGCAATTGGAGCAGAGATTAGCTGGAGACTCTAGCAGAGAAAAATGGGAGAAGGCTGATACATATCTATGTTCAAAGGTGATAATGTCACCCTGGCCCATCACAATTTCAGTAGGCTGATGGTGGAATTTAAGCCTCTCTCATATCGAGTACACAAAGAGGTACATCTTGGCAGTATAACAAAAGCCAATGTGGGTGGCAAGGTAGCTGCAAATTTAAGCATGAATGCTCTGGATGTGGGGGCTTGCACCTGATTACCAGATGCTTCAAGCAGATGGCCAGGGAGAGGAGAGAACAAGGCTCATGGTTGCTTTGATAGGGTTACAAAAAGCACCAAAACCAGGAAACAGAAAAAAAGAAAACTTCCCTGACTGCACAAGGCATCAGATCAACAGGGCCACTGAGACACAGCACACTCTGCACCAGATTTGGGAGGTGAGCTCCAGAGTCAGGCTGGCAGTTCAATATCAGCAGCAAGACTCGTAGAAATGGGGTTCAGGAGCGGGGGACAAAATTATATCTATATTACCACCATGCAAAATAGGGAGCTGCTATTTAAATACATGCTTTTCTTGGGGTTTTCCACCTTGGAGGAGTTCCTCCATAGGAGGCTTTGCACTGATTTATCATTTAATTTATGTGGGAATCAATGTAAACTCTTTCTCTGGGGCTGGGACTGATGCTTGTAGGAATGCTTCCCTACAACAGTCAGAAGTGCCAGAGCTTGCTAGACAAAAAACCAAAAGAAAACACATTACAAAGGAAAAATCAAAAGGCTCATTCTGTTTAGTGGCAAGGTTTTGAGAAACAGCATTTCAGCTTCACACAACAGAGTACAAATTTGAGAATTTGACTCTACTTCACCCTGATAAGTAACCAGACAAATTTCAGCTGAGTAATCCCCCTCAATGCCTTGAGCAGCATTTGTATAATGGGATGCCTGATCCTACCTCAGGACCATCTGATCTGGCACTGTCAAAACATGATTCTGGTTGGGACAGGGGACAGGGCACCTCCAATGACAGCCACAAGCCTTCCTGCCCTGATGTCCCCATCAGTGCACTGAGGGAGAGGCTTACAGTGCTGGTGTAAACCGTGGGTAAGCAGTGACCTGAAATCATTAAAAATCTGTGTTCATCACATTTCTCAGGAGGAGATGGCTTCAGCTGAGTGTCTTGGCTAACCTCCCACTCCGATCACTGCACCCTGCCAGCTCCACTGCGCCGAGTCTTTTTGGTTTAGTATTTTATTCTTCATCATTTCTTCCTGCTATTTCTGAGGAGCACACAGGATGGAGAGCAATGCTCTCTGAGGGCACCACCAGCCATGAAAATGGTTCTTCCACACCTGAGCATCACAGAAACATATGGCACAGATAGAAACATGTCACCAAGCACCTGAATATGGCATCCAGCTGACACAGCCCCCATGGACCTGCAAGGCAGGGGGCTCAGGTCCTCATTCAGAAACACAGCTTCATATTCATGCTGCCAGCCTCCACAAACCTGCCTCCACACCAGCATAAGGAATGTTTGACTGGTCATTGCAGTATGAAATACCTAATGTGCTGCAATGCAAGCACAGAGCTGAGTTAGGGGTGATGTAAGGCGGTGGCACATTGTCTTCACGGCCGCTAAGCCCAAAAGCCCCCTCTTTCATTTTCCTGGTGGTGGCAAACAGTGATCAGGAGGTTTGGTGCCTCCAGACAGGGATGTACAAACCCTCTCTGGGGAGGCTCACAGCAGGAACTGCCATCCCCTCTATCACAAATATGCACAGAGAGAGGGTTCACTAAATTCCTTACCCCATCCCAGCCATGGGGATGCTTTATTTGCCATTCAACAGCCAAACAGCCCCTTTCTGGGGGGCAGTCCCCTCTGCTCCCCACGCTGCCTGTGGCACTCAGGAGGAGGGAGAAGGGGTGGCAGGGAGGCAAGAAAGGAGAATCTCACTGGCTGCGGCCTCTCCTGCTCAGCGTGTTAATCACCACAGCTCATCCGCTCAGCACCACTTTTTCCTTCTGCACAAATAATTAAGAAACACCTGTGTTCTTTTCATTCAATAACACACGTTTCAGAGAAAGCCGCTCTTTTAAGCTTAGATTATTTTCTGTGACCACGATTCAGCTGACAAAATAACAATGACTCATTTTGCCAAGGACTGAGGATGGAGGGGGAAGGGAGAGGCTGTCAACACTACATAAAAAAATAAAAATATCAAATAATTATTATGGAAAATAAAGAAAGAAGCCACCTTAACATTTATCTCCTTCAAAATGGCCGGTGCCCCCATGCAACTTTGAAATCTGAATAAACTCCTGGAGGTGACTCTTTGCCAACGTTCGTGCCTATGCCAGCTTTCTCACAAACGAACAGCTTGTATCTCCATGAAAACCAATGGATGGAACAAATTGTATTAAATTATGTAAAATGATACTAAAGAGCACAATCTACCAGTAAAAAAAAAAAATTTAAAATTGGAAAATCTTGTTTTTATAAATTTGAGAAAATTGTAAAAGATAATTGGGGGGGGAGATGATACATTTTTATTACACTTAAAGGGATGTCTCATGGATATAAGCAGGAAATGAGATTTATTCTCTCTTAGGTCAGACACACATAATTCTTTGGTGCCATTGACACCTGTGAGTTACTTAGCCTTCCTCATACTTTAGCATGTAGAGAAATCCCATCTCTATGAAGCTGAGCACAGCCCTGTGACAGTCTCAAATTGTCCCTCCCCATCACACTGTAGGAGCTGTCAGTGCACATTATGTATCCAAATTTCTTTCTACTTCTCAGAGATCCTTTTTGGAGGGGGAGGGGGATGCAAATAACAGTAATTAGCACCAAATTTACTATATCTTCAGAAAATTATTAAGGATATTTTCAGGACCAACTGGAGACTTTTATAATTTAAATATTCTGATACGTCCATGCAAAGAACATTCCAGTAACTTTGCCTGAAATGGGTTTTAAATTGATGATTTCCAAGCATGAGTCAGTTAATCATGAACAAAAAGATATGACTATTTCTGTATCCAGGGTGGTGGAGAGGGTGAGGGTGTGAGATCTTTAGGCTGGTTTAAGGCTTTAAATGACACTCTACTGCCATACAATAGGAAGTCAAAATTCAGGGCTCTGTCCTGACAGCCTGCAGCCCACGGGGAGCCTCATGCAGGGCTGTGCCCACAGGCTGGAGGCAGAGTTTAGAAAACAAGCTCATCCCTGTGATGGCAGCAGGACCTGGCTGTGGGCTGGTGGCTCCTGGTGGAGTCCTTCTGCTGCAGGCAGAGACAGAGCATCCTCAGTGGGGCAGTGCTCAGGTGCACAGGCAGGGCTCCCTCACCTGCCTGGATCTGGTGATGAGGTGAGAAATGAAGAAGTCTACTCTGGCTTATCCTGTCTTCAATCAAAAGACAGAGCACCATTAATCCCGTTTTTAAAAAAAAGAGGTTTGTCTGCATGTGCCTAATTTTAAATCCCCCCTTCCTTTTCCTATTTCAAGCCCCCAATCCCTTCTCCTATTTTCTGTCCCCCTCTCCAATGCAAGGCCCTGAAATGCAGACTCATGATTCTTGGCTGCAACAGATAGTTAATTTATTCCTCAACTGCATTATCTCAGTATACATCCAAACCTTCCTAACCTAACTCTGGAAGAATATGCCACATGACTGAGGGTTAGCTTGAACTCTCAGTTCTGCCACATCACTCTCCACTGGAGATCTTTGCAACCCTAAAAAAAAAAACAAAACTTAAAAATAAAGAAAAAAAACTTCTGCAGCCAGTAAAGCACATACAAGAACTGCTCAGCAGGACAAATGAGCATTGTAGCTTCCATAGTCACATACGCCACAGGGAGCCTCAACTAATTTCCACTCTCAATAGAGCTTATACAGACCTGGAAGCTTAAAATTGTTCCCGTCTTTCCAATGAATAACAGTGGGATCCTGTAAAAAAGACACTCCTTTCCTGAAAGGCAAGAGGAATTTGAAGGCCTGGGGGCTGCAGTGGGAGAAGTTGCTCTGCCCTCTCCCTACTCAGCTACAGGGCAATTGGCAGAACCAAATACACCAAATAAACCACACGGGCAACACTGCCAGCTAAAGAGCGCACCTGAGCCTGGCAGACTGCGGGAGCCGAGGCCAGCACTGCCTTCTGGAAAGGTACAGCATGGTTGCTATTTTTGCCAGCAGGTAGAGCTTAAGAGCTGGCTCTGAAGGGTTAATGCTTGGACTTGACAAATTTCCCTGTCTCTGTGATCCAGTCACCAGCACAGCCTACCCTCATGACTCACAACAGCTGGAGCTGCTAAACTGGCAGCATCACACTGTAGCATCAGGAAATTTAAGATAAAAATCCATACACAATATGCAAGGAATTCTGATAAATTCTGGAAACTGTAGACATGTAAATCTCCAAGCACTAAAAAAGCATCCTGCTAGAGAAACTATTTTTAAAAAAAGGCTATTAGGAGGTGTGAAAGTGAAGCTGTCTATTATGTTTCTAAAGAAAGGCACCAAATGCTTATTTTTCATCCCACTGAATTGTGAGAGGCCGTTTTTTGACAGACAGTTAGCACAAGGTCACTGCCAGTCAGCGGGCTGCTGGCCAGCAGAGCCTCCCGGACATCACAGGGCACAGACACTTGGGGAGAAAATTGAACTTGCTGCAACAACGCTGGTTCAGATCATCTCAATGAAACCTGAGACCAGCTGCTGCTTGCTGCGTTTCTCTTCCCTACCTTTCCTTATGCAGCGGAATAATTTGATATATTTTTTTAATCCTTAAAAGTCCAGCAGCTCCTCTACTTACGTGTTTTGTTTTGTTTTGTTTTGTTTTGTTTTGTTTTGTTTTGTTTTGTTTTTATGGGGTAAATTGAGGGACTAAAGTATAATAATAAAAAAAAAAGAGATGGGGAAAATATTTCCTTCCCCCTGCGCGTCTCCCACTGCAGACAATGCAAATCCCACAACACATGTTTGCAGGGAAATCAGAGCACACTCAGGGCTAGAAGTGCAAGTTCGTCTCATCTAAATGATTAAACTAGTAACAGTTATAAACAAAGAGCTTTTTATCCCACTGATTTCAGGATGGGTTAGTGCTTTTCTCCAAACAGTCTTCAAATAGTTTATGCTAACCAAAATATCCCTCCAAAAACAGAGCCATGCAGTGACCAAATAAACAAGATTACTCCAAGGGGGAGACAGCAGCACATGAAGGGAATCCAAACTTTGCGGGGCTGTGCTGACATCCTGACAAACCCAGCAAGCTCCATAGTCACGTTTTTATCTACATAAAAGTTCTTATTTAATGTCCAACCTGCAGCAAAAATGGTTCACCCAGAAACCACTTCCTTCTGCTTCAGTTCCTGTGATTTCAGCCAAAAGTGCCTCAGATTTTATTTTTTTTTTTTTGGTATTTTATTATCTAAACACTTAAGTTTGCATGTTTATTTATTTAATTTTAAAAAGAAGTCTAGAAGCAACTTTCTATCAAGGGAGATAGAGAACTCTGTGGTCAAATTTAATCTTTATCAGTTGTCTATAAACCAGCTGTCCCAAATCCTCATGCCTTCTCCTCCTTGCAGCTATGAGCACGCCCAGACCTTTGCCAACTATCCAATACACTCTTCCCTAAGTAGGAGGAGGAAATTTCCTGTCATGTCAAAAGCTGTTCACAGAGCTCAGGAACCAGACCCACAGTCTGTAGCAAAACTGCAGTAACACCTTTAATTTGCTTTCACATTGGCTCCTTTTTTTTTTTTTTTTTAAATATTAAAAACATATTTCATCATTATGATCTACATTTCCATTCACACATCTTTTTCATTATTTTTTATCAGCTAATCTAAAATGATACACCAAGTGCTACCTAAAGAGCCAGTTTAATATTAGTTCTTAGAAGAAAAAGATCTGACTCAGATTTTGCTCAGAACTCACTTCCATGAAGCCACTGGAGTCACACTGGTATAAAAGTGATGCAAATAAGAGCGGGATCAGCTTACAGGTGTTAGGAAACAGAGAAAAAGAATACATAAAATCTTACAGGTATAGCACTCTACACCTGTGATGGAAGTGCTATTTAAGCACACAGCAGTTGAATGAACAAAAGAATGCCTTTTAAAAAAAACACAGAAAAACAAAAAAACAAAACTATGTCATTGCAAAACACCACGGGAGAAATTGCTTTCTCTCCCAAATGTTGCCTGAAAAATGCAGAGTACTTGGACTAATAAGGATCTTTTCCAAATTCAGTGCTTTTAAAAATATGAGGTCTATCATAAAAACACTTATACAGGTGATGCACACTTTTTTCATCAGACTTTTATGCAAGAAATTTGTCTTACATATTACACATTATTCAAAAAGAATAATTAAAGTCCTACATGGACACATATCTGCCTCAGGGCAGACCTTTTATGTTGTTTTGCATTCCACGTGTCACTCAAAAGAATTGCAACTGGGAAATGATGTTGAACTAAAATAAGACAAGAACACATTGACTAAAATTATACCCTGTCCAATTTGCTGACACCCCTTTAGACATCCTGCCATGATTGCTCTGGTGCAACCACTGTTCTGCGTATGGGTGACATTTAAACTGAGCTCAGTTGTACACTGAAATAAAATAAAGGATTTGATTACTTTTTTTCTTCTCCTTTTTGATACTGGAGAGTACATAGGATTTGAAAGCAGAAGAAAAAGGACATACTTTGAGCAGTGATCTGCTTTTGTTATCCTGTCTAGGAAAAGCATTGTTGGTTTTCTACAATTAATATATTTGTGTGAGAATAATCAGATTAGGAGCTTGAACCTTGAGCTTTCATATACCCAAAACTCCTACAGAAGTTAATGGGGGATTTCAGCTCATGAGGACAACGGGGCTGAGCCTTTATTCTGTAAACTCAGATTTGCCCAAGGCCTGACAAGTGAACACATTTAAGTGGCACATTCTTTGTGTGGTTTGCCTGGTTCCACTGGCTCTGGCCTCAGAGGGGTGCATGGCCCCTTCTGGGGGTCCCCTCATCCCACCCCAGCCCCTACCCTCCCAGCAGCCACTCAGAAAGCCAGGAGCACAGGATGAAAACCCAGGGATTTTTATGATACATTAGAGCCTTTTTTAAACCACTTAGAGCTAAATTTAACACATCCTCTGCATGCTACCCATCCCACCTTTCCTTCCCACCTCTAGCCTTCTCTTCGTCTGTTTTGTTTTCTCTTTCATTTCACTCACTTCCTTAATTAAGTTGATAATGTAATTATGTCACAGCTGTAGCATCCTCCTCTTGCAGAGGTGGCTGGATTTCTGTAACTTCAGCCTGTTTGATGATTGAGTGATAAATACAGAGATAATTGTAACTTCTCAGAAATCTTATTTATAAGTTGTAAAAGGAAGGCGCTGGCTGCAGCACGAGGGAGACTAATGTTTGGTATCAAGTGGGTTTTGCTTGCTTTGTGTGGAAAGTCAGAGCTATGCAGGAGAAGGGAAGCAGCAGGGAATGAGGGTTTTTAACATAGAATTCTTAAGTGCTGGGAGAGGGAAAGCACTTCAGCTGGGGGAGGGAAAGAGACCTTCATCTTTCAGTAATTGTCAAGGCACAGGAAAGAAAGCAGCCAGTTCAGTAAAATCTCAGCATCACCACCCTTCCCTCCTCACAAAAAATACACAAAAGGTGTTGCATTGAGCTACTGTGTACATTCTGAAATGGAAAAACCCGACACTCTGAGCAAAGGGTTCAAGTTAATTTGACAGATAACCTGTAATCAATATATTTGCCTTCCTGTTTTGCTAAAGCATAAGAATTTCCTGTGATGTACTTGATATATGACTCTTGGTAATGAAAGAATACTATCCCTGACCTTCTATTACATATGGAAATATTAAAGTGTTTTAGATCAACACATCATGGCATATTAATAGGAGACAATCTAGGGGAACAGTTAACCAAGAAGATGAAAAAGCTTCATCAACTACTCCAATTTCCAGAAGAGGATCAGAAGTACTTGCCTGTATGAACAAACAAAACATATCTACTGGGAAATGTAAACAGAGTCGGTGTGAATCATGAGACCCATCATGTTTTGGAGCAAATCTGCAAGCACATGCATATTCCAGAAATAAAATCTATTAGCAGGAGGTCAAGGTTGCACACTGAAGCAAGTAAAGAGCTAAAACTTGGCCTATCTTCTTTTGACGTTGGCTTGCTCGCTTCTTCTCTCTTCATGTGCTACCACTCAGCTATTCTTGATATTCATCATCTTTCAGCATGCACTTAGGAGACTCTTACATGGAAAACAAAGTTCTCCTCACCATGTCTACATGTGCACCACAGCCTGCCTTCCTTTCCAAGTGCTGGGAGATGGTTACTAAAAATACCTCTCTCGAAACATTACCATGCACACACCAAACTTTGATCTTCCAAGCTTTTTCCACACCAGATTTAAAGCTACAATCCTTATTGATGCCTGTATATATTTCAGTTGAAAGGAGAGAAGTGAGGTGTCTTTCTCTGGCAGGTCTGATATTCTGCACGGATTTTGTCACCCACAGCACGTGCACAAAATTTTGTGAAGCTTTTTGCAGAGCGAGCTCAGCCAAGGAGGGAGGTGCTTCTGGTATTTAGCATCCAGTAGGGCCAGCATTAAAATAAGGCAGATTGTCCAGAGCTGACAGGATACCTCTCTGCTGGTGCCAGGCCTCCATGGGATCAAAGACATCCACCTTAGATGTACCTTCAGTCAGCCTTTCATCTGCCACAGATTTCCCCACCAGCAGAAAATCTCTAGGTTTGCACATCTGCAGGCCAGGTACAGCCATAAGTTTTATCAGGATCCCTGACCATCTTGGGTCTGACATGTGGTCAAAAGAGACTCTGACATACCCACACTGCTAACACAGCTGTCTCTTTCTGAAAAACATTATAGGAATGGTTATTCTTATGTTTTCCAAGCAGAAAAGAGATGCTCAGGTGTCGAGAATTCTATGGGTTTTCTACAGCTTTAGGGAAACAACAGTGTGAACAGGATCCCACCTGGTGTTGTTTTAATTTTATGGTGTTTGGGAAGGTGACTTCTAGCACGCATCTGCAGCCAAGGTGCAGAGCTGCTAGTGGGCACTTCAGAACTTCTTAGACACATCTACCTTTGTCCATGTGTCTGTTGAGTAACCACGAATCAAAGACAAGTTCATTGACTCCAGTGCATTTGGTAGAGACTGTTTCTGATAACGGAATCACTCTAAATTCAAGTGAATAAGCAATGTCCAGAAGACATTTTGAGAACTTTTAGGCCTTTTTAGGGTAATAACTGTTGGGCGAGCTTCCCAGCTCCAGAAAGCATGGATACTTCATTACCTTCTCCTTGTCACCACAGATTTAAGGCTCTGTCTACCCTGCTTCATTTAGGTCTCTCTCAACTTTAAAAAGCAGAATTAGAGACGGAAAGAGAAAACTCAAAAAAATCCCCCTATAATGCCCTAAGTGTGATAACCTACTGTGGTCAAAAATAACAGAAAAACCATTAAAAACTTCAGGTCATTTTCACATGAGTGCATTGATTATTAGAGAGAGAGAGTTCCTGAAAATGATTGCAAGCTCAATCTTTTTCATATTTCAGGGATTCCTGTGTGGACTGAAATGGAGGCCCTTTGGAGGGGAAGGGAAATTGTGTTGTCTACCAGGCAGGCAAACCAAAAAGCGTGATGCAGTCCTCATGGGAGGACTCCATCAGCAACTGCCTAAAGAATCTTCTTGCTATTATGAAATGGAAATGATTTGCAAAGAAGGGTTAAGAGTCATATGCAGGCATTCACTGGGAATTATTGTCATAGGTATGACATAGAAGATAGCCAATCAAAAAGCAATTTTATAAACATTATTATTAAATAGTATCATAATTACTTTAAGTACTGGAGGAATGTCAGGGTCATTTGAGAGTTTTGTTGGTGTCATAGATTTTTATCTGACACTTAGGGTATCAATGACACTTAGTATATTTATTCTGAAATGTGAGCTCTGTCGCCAGCCTAGAAGCTAATTCACATACCACCCCATACTTATACAGAAATAATTTCTGATTTTTATTTCATTCACTAAGTATCCAGCAATGCAAGCGTCAAAGCTCTCCACACATAAAAGTATGGAAGTAATTAGGGATTATGTGGTAAGTGTACAAACATAGTTTATATTACTGTGTATTAGAAAGGACCCCTTTTATAGCTGCCTTTGTCAATTTGACAGAGCAAAGGGTTTTAATGTACTGTAATAAGAAATGTAAGAGGGGGCAAAGGACAGAGTGGCTGTGATGCCTGTTTGTAAACTGCCTGGCCTCAAGGTCCTCCCTCTCTCCTGCTCATCCATGCTCCTTGCTTATTCTATGGTCATATACGTTTTAACCGAGTTAATAGCAGGCTGGTGGGGGCAGAGGCTGGGGGACATCCCTTAAATGCACGTTGTCAGCTGTCTCCAGAGCTTAGAGCAGTGCTTCCCACAGTACACATGATCAGCAGCAAAACTTCCATGATAAAGCATCTCACAAAAATATTTTACTTTTTTTTTTTTCCTAGGCCACAGTTCCACTCAAGGTCAGGTGAAATAAATAAATAAATATAAAAACTGCCTGTTAGGTGAACACAGACAGGCAGGGTGACATCCCAGGCACACCTTTGAGCTGATATTTTACAAGCTTGAAATTTGTAACAGGGCTCCCATGGCTTTGTGGTGGATTTGTTCCACACCTGCTCCCCATCAGGAGCAGAGAGGGTGCACAGCCCAGCTTGGAACACCTCACCCCAACCAGGGCACTACCCTGCTCCCTCCCTTTAATGGTCTGGTACAAAGGTTCCTGCAGCCTCCCCATGCCCTGCACAGGGCCAAGGGGAGGCTGCAGGGATGTGGAGTGTTATTTACTACTCAGAAGGCCAACAGCATCCTCCACTTCACATGTAATAGATGACAGTGGTGCTTCACAGCAAGGAGTTCCGAAGGTAAATTGTAACATGAAATATATGCTACCTGCAAACATCCCTGTCACACTCTGTGAACTTCAGCTCAATTAAAGAAAGAAATCAGCTGACATTGATTAAATGCTATTTTCGTGTAAATGAAAGGAAAACTATACCAACACTGATATAGCACAATTTTTAAACAAAACCCAAAGAGGGCAAAAAAGGTGGGGAAAAAAGCACCACAGCATATGTTTTAGAAATGGAGTTACACATAAAACACAAATAAAACACATTTTGAAAGATGTGGGATAACTTCAAGGCAGTGGGCGCCTCTCATCCTCCCAGAAGCGAGGCAGTCACCCCTCTACCAGACAGCCCCACTCCTGCCTTCAACTAGCTCTTCACCACCAAGCAAGCCATGCCAAAATCTGATGGTAGGTAGCACTAGACAGTGCTGGCATTCCACTGGAATTCCAAAACATTTTACAAAAGGCAAACTGGCACAGAGCTGCCCTTGCCCCCTGCATTCACTCGCTCTGTCCTGTGGCATGGGAAGCTCTGTCACAGCTGGACAGAGCTGAAATTGCAAAGGGCTCTTGCATTTTTCTTTCCCTTTTTATACCAGGTTCATCCCCAAGATCTACAGTGCACAGCCTAATACCTGGAATAAAAATAAGGCCTCACTGCAAATGTGGAAAATCACATTTTACTGTGATTTATGCAGTAGATAATATGTTCTGGCTGCAGATTGACTGAATTTGTGGTCCCACATTAAATCTCTAATCTGAAGCATGCAGAGGCTCCTCAGCAGAAGTTTGCACTGTGGCATAAGTACTTGCTAGGAAAGTAAATAATCCAAAAGGCAACTACTTCCAGAAATAACATTAAACAGATCAGCGTTTCCTGATGCTCTGGAAACACAACAATTTAATGTGTTGATAGTTACTTGGCTCTTTGAAAAACCAGGAAACTGAGTTAGTCCTTCTGCAAAGGGGGTTAGCAGTTTTAGTCAGTTCCAACACCCTGGAAGCTCTGGCTGTGGTTTTTGTACAGAGATAATAAATACAGGCTTTGATAGGGAGCTCACATTTAAAAATAATGTCACTGATCTCCATTTGGCATGCAGCAGAGATGTGGCAAGCATGATGAGAACAGGAGAAAAGATCAGTCACCAGGAAAAAATAGAGTACAGGAAACAGGTGATAGCTTCAGTATAATGAATTCCCTAACTTAAGTTTTAAGTTTATTAATTACAGACAGACATAGGTCTAGGTGGTATGATTTAAATACTCTATTTAGTTCAGCATTAAGAGTTTAGGGATGTTCAGGTCCTGTCACAGCTTTGCTCCAAGCTGGGCTAGATCAGCACATTGCCTCCAGCAGGTTCACCCCCAAATCCCAGCCCTGGTGGTTACCTCCAGCCCACACCACCCCATCTCCAAACTTCCTCTTCAAGATCTCAATGTTCTCACTGTTCTGGGTGCACAAAACATCACTGGAGTGTTCTCATTCACACACCTCAGCCACCTGGCTTCAGCATCTTTCCTTGGATAAAATGGAGACCTGTTTAATCTAGATCAGAAATAAAGTCAATCAGTCTCAGGTGAGGAAAATTGCATAATATCAGTCCATGGTCACAACATCCCCTGGGGACAGGTGGTACCTTCATGCTGCTACAAACCACATCTTTTGTCAAGTGGCAGCACTGCACCGTGCTTCTCATTCATCTAATTCCAAGCACTCCTGGGTGACCAATACTGTTACACAATGACTTTACTACCACTGATAAATGCTACTTAAATAGTGAGTGATAAGAACAATAGCCAAGGAACCAGTGGAAAAACTGAAGACTTAAGGGTGATCACTGCAGAAGTGAAAAAAAGAATACAGATTTTTCATATTGAAAGAGTACTCTAATTTATCTGAAAGCCTAGTTCTTATCTACTGTACAGCAAAAATGCAAGCCTCAAAGACAAAATTCTCCACTTTTCTGTTTCAACATATTCAGAATGTAGAGAAGCATATTCAGGAAGTTTCTATATTTGATGATCTTTTTCCATTCTGAGTTTCTAATTAGTACTATGCCCTATTCTGTAAGTTTTATTTTCAGCACTAGAGCCAGCACACAACACCCAGAATGCCTATCCTTCAACCGGATAAAAATATGTGCGTCCACATTCATTCTCTAGCAACAGATCCTTTTTTATCCACTTGCTGAGGATGTGGAGCTGGATTCAGCAAACACCAGAAGCTCAGAATCTGTCCATCCTTTCCCATTTCATTACAGAAGCACTTTAACTATCATCGAGGGCAGGCACGTTTAACAGGTTGCTCTGCCACACGTCCAAGCAGCTCAGGTATTTTGAGACTCACAGGCAGGGAGGGTTTGCTGTACCAGTCCCTGGTGCTACAGGTAATCCCATCTGCCTGCCCTCCAGGGACACAGTGGCTCTATCCAACACTAGTTTTACAGCAGCTGCATACAGTTTGCACAACTACTTGTCCCTCTTTTTGTTCTAGAACAGTCTGCCCTAACTCTGATAGGTAACTTTCAGTGTTTGGTTAGATCACCATAAACCAGCCTGCATGTTTCCCCTCAACCCCACAAGAATTGTGGGGTTACCTCCAGTCCTTTTTCAGCCCAAGGACAATGGACATTGTTCAGTCATCGCACTCCAAAAACTTGCCTTCTCACATTCACACTCTACAGAGGAGCCCTAGAAAGCTTCACCAACCCAAAAGGGAAATGCAACCAACCCCCTAAAATACATCTGAATTCAGAGAGACCAACACAGGTCTCTCCTTTCCTTTGCTGAAGTTCAACCTCCAAGACAGCAGCGACTTTTCCCATCATATGGGACTGGGGACGGCTGTCACTGGCTGTGTGCATGGGCAGCTCCAGTTCCACCCACAATAACAATTTGAAGTAGAGACCAAAGAGATGCCCAGACAACAGGGCATCTCATTGGGACTCCCATGCATCTCCCAAGATGGGCTTCAATTCTTCTGACTCACACCTCACCACTCAGCTTTTTGATCCTATCTATTTAGTATTTCAGACTTTTTCTGACTCGTGAAAAATCTTTCAGCAGGCTTACATTCGCATTCAGCATTAACAAAGGAAGAGCTGAAAGTATAGAAAAAAAATAAAAATAAAAATCTTGGGGGTGGGAAAAGCTGGAGGGAGGTGTAATAAAATGAAGTCAAATGAAAATAAAACAGAAGAGGAACACAGTACATAGCAGGAAAATCAAAAGACAAAATAAAAGATTAAGGAGTGCAGGTAAAGATAAAATTCAAAAACTGCTTTAAATGTTGATTTTCTCCCTACTGTTTTTGTTTCATGCAGTATTTTGATGCTAGCATCTAATTATTCTTTGCAGTGTTTTATCTCCCCCATTATAGTATCACCAGATTTTTTTTTTATTGGCACTTTCCTTATTAATGATTACAACACCTACGTTTAAGGAGCTAAATGAGTTCTCTCTTTTCCTGAGCTGCAGAGAGGGGGGTCAACAGAGAAATGAGAATTATTCTGTTGTATGCAGATGTGTTATGCTCAAAATTATTTTTGGCCACTGAAGTAGCTCCCACAGCTTGCTGAGGCAAACTAAAGACTCCTCTCCATTCTAGCTGTGACCCAGGAAAGTCAAGAGATCTCCTTCTGCTCTCCAGTCAATCACAACAGGAATTTAACAAATCTTCCAGCTTCATCCTAAAAAGCATTAACTGTTGCCTTTTAAATACCTGCTCTTTAATTAAGTCAGCTTCCTTTTCAAAATCATTCAGCACAGAAACGTCCACCAACACAATACGCTTGTTTCTCCCTCTCTGTCCTGGGTCCTGATGCTTGCTGGAGCGCAGTGCCCTTGGGGACAGGGTTGTGTGTAAATCCCTGGGGTGATCCCGCATGGACACTGCCCTGTGTGCACAGCCTGGATCCATCAGGACACTGCCCTGTGTGCACAGCCTGGATCCCGCACAGACACAGTCCTGTGTGCACAGCCTGGCCCTGCTGTGCTCGGATCTCGCATGGACACCGCGCTCGGGAGCTCGCTGAGGAGCCCAGGCCGCTGGTGCTTGTACGGGCCTGGTCTGCCAGCCAGGGGAACCAGGGAACTGGGCTGTGCTGGGGCTGGGGTGGATCTG
>VRYO01001792.1:3882007-3902889 GCA_009812075.1 Sialia sialis | reverse complement strand
GAACCAGGGAACTGGGCTGTGCTGGGGCTGGGGTGGCTGCTGTGCCCGGCGGTGACTCCGTGTGGAACGCTTGATCCAGGGCATGGAGCCGCACCTGAAAGCAAGGAAAGCCCCAATACGTGGAAAATATCGAAAAACAAACAAAAAACCCCACAAAAACAAAACCAACCAACCAAACAAAAGGAAGATGTATTTTTTATTTACACATTACACAGAAAAAGTAAGCTAGGGTGCAAATAATTGCAGATAAACTTGCCACGAGCCAGAAATTTTCATACCTATATGCAAAGCTGGCAACATGCTTCAAGCTAACTATTTTTTTTCCCCCTTTGGAATCCAAAATGTCTGCTCTGCTCCCCACACAGGGCACAATTTATGTTAATATATTGTCTTTGACTGTGGCTTTCATATGCTTTGGATTCTTAGATTCTTAATCAGTAATTAGAAGAAATTAATAAAAAATCCATATAAATATTGTTCTATATAACTGCTTAGTAAACCACTGTATATTCATATTACAATAAATAAATTAAATTTGCCATCAAAGTTTCATGGCAAAGCAGTAGAACTATCATGCTGGAGAAGCAGACAGCCTGTTGGGGAGACAAAAGCTAAAGCTTTCTTAACATAGAAAATGTTCCATGAATAGGGTTAAATACTTAATGGTTGCTAGCAAAAGATAAGACAAATATTCTTTGTTAATATTTATAGAATCCCATCAGGAACTCTTTTGTCCTAGCATTGTTTCCAAAATTCAATCCCCTAGTTATATCCATCATTTTTCATGTGATTAAAGGAATCTAAATTTGCTACCTTGTCTTGTAAAAGAGTAAAAAGTTAGACCTGTATTATTAAAGCCTCTTGGTTAGAGCAGCAAATGTAATATTGATAGTCTATGGTATACAAGTCTAAGCAACTGGCTGATCATACACGCACATGACATATAAAATACATTCACAATGTCATTGTTAAAAAGCTGGGATCCAGGTAAAAAATAAGAGACAAATACAATACTTCAAAATGATAAAAGGTGAGAAATAAAATACTAGAACTACGAGGGTAAAAACGCACAGAGGCTTTGGGGGTATGGAAGTGACAGGAGCTCTCAGGGCTGCAGTGCAGTCACAGCATCATCCCCCAGTGGGGCACACCCCTGCTCAGCCCTGTCACCAGCGCAGGGGGATGGGTGGGGTCCATTCCCACACCTGCCAAATGGGAACCCTGATAGCTGCTGTTACTTTTGCTGATAAACATACACACTTATTTGTTTTTATGTACATAAAAGACATCCACAACAAACGTGTCAGCACTGGTAACTAGCACTGGCATTAGAACCAAAGTGAGCACATCCCTGAGACTGACTGAGACACACACACACACACACCTGACCAGGTGTGTGCTGCTCTCCTGAGCCCTGTGCCCCTGCAGCCCTCCCACCTTGGGGGCAGCCTCACCTCCAGCCCTGCAGGGACAGGGGCAGGGGCTGGAGCTCTGTCCAGGAATTTTTGTGCCAGACAGACAAAAAAAAAAAAAAAGAACAAAAGCAATGTTTATTCTTTCACCTTTAGAAAATCAAGACTCAGTGTTAAATTCTTCCCAGCCTACTAAAAAGGTTTATTTTTTATAAAGCAGCAAAAGCCAAGTCCTCATTGATCCAATTTTTATTTCTTTACCCAGAACTTCTTAACAGCTTTAGAAAAATAGATAATTATTGCAGTTAATTTCAGCAAAACAGTTCAAACTCATCAGGGCTGCACAAGTATAATTTACTACTCCTTCTGACTTATTGTTTTGACTAGATGTAGATTGATGATTAAAGTGATAAACAGTAACATTTTTATAAAATGGCTGACTCTGCCAATGGCAACTGAATAAGAAACATGCTGAAATAGCTGTGCTGTTATTGTGATTGTACTCAAGGCTGTCAACAAAGAATATAAGTATTTGACAAGGTGTTATCTAATTGTGTTTTTAAAAGCCACGATACATACATCTTTTAAAGTGTCACTTCAAGCTGCAAGAGAATTTCTTTTATTAAAAACTACAAAGGAAAAATGAATGCCTTGCATTTTCTTGTTTCTTTTTCCCAAGCTCTGCCCTTTTGCCGTCATTCGACAGAATATATTTGCTCTTTAGTCAAATTGGCTTTTATTTAAATGGTAGCCCAAAATAGCACAGCAACATTAGGTGTATAAGAAGAAAGAACAGTGTGTCCCACAGACAATTTTTATCTCAGCCCTGGTGGGAATTAACTGATCGAAACAGAAGGCTAAGAATAAAATCCCTTTGATGCTTGGAGTCAGTGAAACGGCATTTTGGAGCAAGGAAAAGGTTTGGCTTTTTGTTTTATTTTAAATTATTATTTTACTTTTTTTTTTTTATAATAAGAGGGATCACCAAGAGAAGTATCTGAACATACTGCCTTTGGAGCTACCTGTAGTCTTTCCATGGCTCATGCTACACACAGGCATCCTTACACCCAGAACACGCTTATCCTCAGAGAGCCCCTCTGGGCTGGGGAAGGGGTGCCAGCCATGCTGACTCCAGAGCTGTAGAGAGCAGTCCAGACCATCTCAGCCCTCTGCCCCTTTCTCCGCTTGTCACAGAAAATCTGGAGCCTCAACAAGGAAGGGCTTTAATAATACATCAGAAGAAAAGTGGAATCACTGGGACAAGCAGGAGTGGCAGGAGTGGGCACTGGTGCAAGGGCTCTGCCACAGCCCCACAGAGAGCAACGGCTGGGAGGGAAGGAGGGAGTTAAAATGGACCACGGGGGGAATTAAATAATGATGCTACAGAAAGAGGAAACTCCTACTTATGTGTTCTTGCCTTCTAGGATGACAATAGCATTGTGAAATGCTGCAAGGCCTGGAGAGAGACAGGGAATTAACTGTTTGGAAACCCTCTCAGGATGAGTTCATGGTGTAGGGACAAACAGAGGTATCAAGGACTGATGGTGCCTCTGAGCATCTCTCTGGGTGTGGGGAAGGCAGAGCATCAAAACTCTTCCCTTTTCAGCTTAGTAGGGACCTAACACAAGCAAGGAGGTGGGCCCTTGTGAAGTAGGAAGTCCTGATGGACTTGCAGCATCATCATCAGTGTTCTCCATTGTACATCAGCTTGAGAAAGCCCTGATCGCCACCAGGAGCCTGAAACAGACTAAAGCTTTCCATTGGCATTTGCCTTTGAGTTGACCACACATGAAGAAGGGAAAACTTTGTGGCAGGGAAGGTGGCAGCAGTATGACACTTGCTAAAAACACACCATATTTTTGGGTAAATAGCTAGGGGTCAGGTTGAGCAGCGGACTGATGAAAAATGCAGGCTCCTGAAGTGCACTGAGATCTACCAATGTCATTCACACACCAATCCCAGCAGCACCACTGAAATATAGAGGTCAACTCAGTCTATTATGGGACAGCAACTTCTAATTTTTAATCCCAGTGGTATTTTAAGCACGGGATAGAAGTTAAAGGAGAAAAATCTCTTTTTAATGAAAGACACAGAGAGGTATCATCTGACCTGGTTCTGCAAGGGAAGGTGCTTCATTCCTTCCTGGCCTGAGCACTGTGTGTTTGTTTGTCTTTGAAGATATATTTGCTAAAAGTTGTGGGGAATGGCCAGAGTTTCACTGTCAGAGGTTAAGAACATCTTTGCTACCATCTGATGGCCTGGGTTCACAGCATTCCTATAGATCAAACCTTACCATTAATTTTAAAACTAGCTCGAATTGTTGTTTTTTTTCAAGAGGAGATGAAAAACACTCTAAAGATAATGGCTGAGTGGCTTCCAGGTTTTGTGTTTAAAGACGTAAAGTGTAAGAGTCATTAAAGAAAATCTTGCACATCCTTCTGCATACAATAGGGAAGGCACAGGCCATGGGCCCGTGGCAGCCAAAGAAAGTAACTGAAAATTAATATGAAAAATAACTGAAAAAATAGCTTATGGTTAATACAGGATCTCCTTTCTAAGTGGAGATCACAACTGTCAGATCTCTGGCCAGTTCAAAAGCCAGAAAATTTCCATTTCAAAATTCTGCCCTTTATGTAAATGAACCAGGAGGGAAAAACCACAACCCTGCCTTTGTGAGCCGTGCCAATGGTTCAAGGACTGGGGCTGGATGCTGAGTGCCCAGAGCCCAGTGGCAGAGGCAGTGATCCCAGGGGCTGAGCAGGGCTCCTCATGGACAGAGAAGCAGAGGAGCCTGAGGAACTGAAGCAGTGCTGACCTGCTGGTTTTTAAACAGCAGTTGGAGCTGGTGCTCTGAAAAGAAGAGAGAGCACATTCAGACCCTTCCAAGTGTCTAATGATGCACCTGCTTTGGGAAGGGCAAATCCCATGTAAGAACCCACAGTGGCCATGCAGCCGTGCCCTACAGAAAACAAAAACTAGATTAACCAATGGGCAAGAAAACCATATGAACAATAACATGTGTTTGTATTTTTCAGCCATTAATGTTGGAAGTGATGTAGCACTAACTACAACATGGGCTTAGGTCCATTCTTCCCACCTGGATCCTCAAGCATGTTCATAAAGAGGAAAAACAGTTCCCTATGAGCCTTTGATTTTGAATAACATTTTGGCATTAGCTCCCTTTCAGATGCTGCTATGCCCTTTAGTAGCTAGTTCCAAATAAATTATACTACTATGAAAGGTTTTACCACCCTTTGCATGAGCTAGAAGTATGAGGAGTTACCTGAAAGCAAAGATAAAGGGTAATATAATTAGTTAATTTAATCTGAAGCAGAACATCTGACTCATTTAGGGTGCAGTCCCAAGGAAAGATCCTAATATGTTAGTGTAGAGAAAGAGTTCTATATTGAAATGGACAAAGTCATGAAGGAATGTACATACTTGGAGTCAGACCCAGAATTATTTTTATCATCTTTTGTCTTTCCCTTTTTTATTACTTTTTATTTTCAATGAAGAACTGCAATTCCAGGGTGCTGAATTTTTTCATGATTTACAAGATAGAGCCAACATTTTGTGAACCTTGTGGGAATTTAAGTACTTCTTTGAATTTATCTGTATTTCAGATAAATTTCCTGTGAATCTGGAGCTCCTTTGGAAGAGAAGAAGAAAAAGACAGTCATAGGCTCTTGCATTAATTATGATATTTTTAGTTATTTAGCTAGATTTAGAAAAAATAAAGTCAACACACTGTAAATAAATTCTTAAATCCCTAGCTTTGTGGGTTCTCAAACTGAGTCTCAGTGGAAGACCTTCAAAAGCCACATAATTTCTATTACAAAAAACAGTAAAACAAAGATTTGGGCTGTCTTTTGGAATATTTCAATCACTATATAGCAACTCTACCAGTGTCTGAAAAAGAAGAAAACTTTTTTATAAATGTGTCAGGAGGCAGGGAGCCGTTTGGGGGGGATTTCAGTGTACAAAGACCTGGCCAATAGCAGAGCAGTGTAAGAGCTTCAAAACCGTCCTCAGTATCATGTAGAGGTGGGGTGAGGAGTAATGGCTTAGGAAAAGTGGCCTCATCTTTTGGTCAAACAATTCCAGTGTCATGCACACAATTAATAAGCAGCCAGCAGACTGTGTGACTGGTGATTATCTGAATAAAGGGGCTTGCTTTTGCATTATTTCTTAGGACCTGGTGCAATATGTTGGAATTTTTAGCCTGCTGCTCATTATCGCACTCATTTCCTGAGATCTTGTTTTAACTAAGACAGTGTCAAAGTACTTACTTTGTTTTACTCTCTGTTTGCTTTTTGTACTGAAGTCAGGAGGATTAGATACAAAATATGATCTGGCATTCTGTGACGAGAATATTCTTTCTTTGAAAGGATTCCTTTATTTTTAATATCTGAGCAGCTAGCAACAGTGATTTGGGGGTGTTCTTTCCAAGGGCTCCCACACAGCAAATCTACATTTAGAACTTTTGTGTTCTCATCCAGAAAATTCTGGAGGCAGGGAGACGACGAATATTGAGACTGCTTTAACAGACAGAGAGCCTGTATGGCTGCTGGTCCAGTCCCTGGCCTTGGGATGGTACATCCCACCACAGCACAGCCATGGAGGAGAGGACAGCACGGAAATGCAACTCTGCAGTCATTCCAGCTATCCTGCTGCCTCTCTGCTTTGCTCACATGATTTAAAAAAGTGCTTGTGATACTGTCCCTCTGTCAATGATGACCACTACCACTGGGTGGGTAGCACTAAAGAGAACAAAAGTCAAGGTGGAAGATGCTCTGCCTGACCTGGGTGAGGAGCAGGTTGGGCAGCAAGCACAGCTCCAGGCTGAAGCCCTAAGGGAGGCTTGCTCCTGCCCTTTGCAGGAAAAGCACAATATCAGCATGGTCACCTTACTAGCAACACTACTGATTCCCAAAGCGAATCTCCCAAAGTGTATTTTCCCACACACAAACAATTTTTGTGACCAGAGAAGCTCGTAAGCTGACCAATCACCTCAGAAGATCTGAAACAAACCAGCCACACAATTCAAGTGAAAGCAAAGTCCTTGTGCAGGGATCTAGCCTGAACATCTGAGTCCAACAGGATCCATAAATAAAAAAATAACTACAATGATTTAAAAAATAATTTTAAAAGTATAATTTCTTCAAGAGTAAAATGCAGCCATGCCAGCTCTTCAGAAAACATTGCCGTGCTTCACTTATGTCTTCCAAAGATGTATTAAAAGGGATAAGGACCATATTGTAGGATAACCACCATATGCCATTCACCCTTTGTTCTGGCTTTTTTTTTTTTCCTTATTTGTCGGGCTTGTTACAACTTTCTCTTGGAAGAATGCCAATGTCAGAAGTATATACATTATCCCTTCTTTTGGCTTCTAAAAATCTGAGATAATCTCTTCATATGCAGGACAGGAAGATGTGTCCAGTGGGTAATACATGGTCACACTTCTGCTACTCAGCCTTGGGAGTATCTAATAACCTTTAATCCAGACTGGATTTTTCTAATTTTTTTTTTTTTTTTTAAGCCAAAAGCATTAGGACTGATAACTCAAACCTTTAGACTCACGGACAGTTCCTCTATTTCCATATTCATATTAGGACCTCAGGTGAAAGAAGGGTTCTTATTTTGCATAGATCAGTGGTGGTGGTAGATTGATTTCTTTTTTTGTTTTTAGGAATGCTTTTTTCCTGTTGCTTTGTTAGCCTCAATATTTTCCTTTTATTACCAGCACATTTCTGATTTATTGCAATGTGGGGCCAGCAAATAAGATTGTCAAAATGAGTATGCGCTCGTTATAACCCACTCAAAAAAAATAAAAAGGATTTTAAAAGAAAACAAATGCAAGTCAGTTTTAATTTTGACACTGATTGATGCTGATATTTCTGACCAGTTTTATGTTGCACAGATTTTGAACAATATCCTCCTCTGATCTTCAGTGCTGTAGTTATAAATACTTGATAGCATTTTCATAAAAGGATCTTTTTACAATACGCTTAATGAGAGCTTCTGCTGAAGATACACAAGTAAAAAGAAACCCAGCTTAATATGGTGATAGTCAGATACTCAATAAGTGGCATGTGTTCTCAAAAACCTCTGACAAAAAACTTTCAATTATTATACCTGTGTCTTTCAGCATCACTTTACTGTATCAATTATTCATGTAACATCTAACTGAAAAATGTTATATTTAGCAATCATTTTTAAAATTCTCTAAACATTAGCACAACAGCTGATAGGACCAAAAAAAAGATCATTCATCACTTGTCTGTAATGATGAACCTGTCACAAACTTGGAAGAAAAAAGTTGGTTTTTTCCTCGGCTTAAAAAAACCTAAACCACAAAGTTATTTGTGATTATGCGACATTTGCTTTTCATTTCCACAGCCAGTTAGGGTTCACAAACATGAAAATCCATTATGGAATGGTACATAAAGTGTGACCGATTCTTGTTCAGTCAATTAAGTGAGCGAAGTCTGAATATGATGTTTATCTGATCATCTGCATCTTTAGTACAGACATCGGTAAAGGTGGTGCTAACAAAGGGCTGGGTTTAACTTCTTGGGAGCAACTGGTTCAAGAATTTGCACATTTGCTGATTATGTGTTCACACAAAGCATACAGCAGTCCCTTTCCTGATTGTATTAAAAATCTAAGGACTATATATGGAAGAATATGAGCATGTGACAGAAAATAAAGTTAACACTAAAAATCACATTTTGAGAGCTTTGTTTCTATTCATGAAGCTTGTTATTAATGTAGGACTTTTCAAAAAAACCACTATGTGGTCTCCTAGTTTGTATTAAGACACACATTAAATATGGACATATTATTTCTCTGAACACAATGCTATTTTTATTTTACAAGAATTACTCCAGTGACTTCCATATAGAAATTATCTCACACATCTGTATTCTGATTATAATATTTAGTACAAGGGTCATGAATAATAAAATTGCTAAATATGCTTATTGCCATCTATAAATAAAGGTTATCAGACTGAAGGTTTTTGTTTTTAGAGTAGTGGAAAAAGTAGGGTTAGTTGTAAGACAATAGTGCTTTAATTTAACTTTGAAAATAAATACTTAAAATTATAAATATTCAAATGGCTTCCAAGATGCAGTGAGCCTAAATTAATACTTGCAAAATGAATGCAACAGCACAACAGCAGAATTTCACTTTATGGCAGAAAGTTCACAGATCTGCCCGCAAAGCATCTATAAACATCTGAGTCGTCCTTTAGCATGAATCCCATCCTACCCAGTGGTAAAACTGCAGCTTAGGTCTGAGGGGATAAAAAAGCAATTCTCCATAATGCCTATGAAAATTGTAATTTTGGGTGCTGTGGTGTGGACACACAGCTAAAGGGCACAAGGGACACATCAAGGGACAAAAGGACTTCTGGAGTTAAAGAAGAAAATGTAGATCACTATTTTAAAACAACCCAAAATCTTATCAAGACGTTATACCTGACAAAGAACAAGAGGAGAATAAAATATGTTTCCTGCCCCCTGTCTTTAAGGTGGCTGAGCACTGGAACAGGCTGCCCAGAAATGCTGTAGAGCCTTGCTCTCTGGAGACATTCAGAACCTCCTGGTTCCTGTATGCAACTGCTCCAGGTGACCCTGTTTTGGCAGGGGGATTGGGCTGGATGATCTCCAGAGGTTCCTTCCAACCCTGATTCCATGATTCTGTCTCTGAACTGTGAATCTTGTGAATTGCAAATTACAGCCAGCCAAGAGTCTCTCCATGTTTCCCACACAAATGTTAGGATTCAAGTCTTAATTATCTGTACTTTGTGTGGCCTTTGAAGAATAATGCAAAATACTTTTAACAGTTTGAAGTTGCTGTTGAGTTGTGTGTTTTAATGGTGCTTTTTATAGTCTGATTCTCACAAGCACAGACAAATATGAGGGTAACTATTGTGCTTCTTTAAACCCCCCCCTGGAAAAGAACTCCTACCCTCAGCCCTCTTTAAGCTGCTGTGCAGGATCTTCCAGGGTATGATGCACACCCATTGCCATGCCCTAAGGGCAGGTCCAGGTGCCCGGTGGAGGAGCACCTTGCCCACCCCTGGCAGCGAGTGGAGCTCTGTCCCCAGCCCTGCAGCCTCTCCTGCTGGGAGAGCAACTTGCCCAGCAAGCATCTGTGTCCCCAGGCACTTGGCTACATGTGTGGATGCTAACTCTGCTAATGGCGAGGTTGCAGCGCAGTAATGAGAGGAACAATGTTTGTTTTGATCAGTTTGATAATTCATTTAAAAGTATTGTACCAGAGCCATGGAGACAGAAAGCCACGCCATTGTTACACGCTGGCACCGTCTCGTTATGTGAAGTAATTGAAACCTGTGGGAACAATATATGATTTAAAGCAGACAGTGAGGTTCTTTTCTTAAACAACAATAGCATTGTTTTTCTATAGTCCTGATCTTGCTCATGGGAGCAAACTTCTCTAGGCAAGGAGTTAGGGAAATTTTCGTTTGCTGATTTTTAGTGACCAGCAATGACTTTTCAGGAAGGTTGAAGATTTGGGCCCTTTTTCAATAAAAATGTCTTCAATGGGATATTAGCATATCTGCACACAGACATGTGGGTTTCCAAGTGCTCCTTGCATGTTTAAGATCAATAGCTCAATTGACAGTAAGGGATGTGCCCTGAATTTCTCTGGAGGGTGGCTGCATGTTCCCTTAGTGGGACTTGATGTTTACAGGGTTAGAGGGATACTTAAAACATTGCTCTCTGCTTTGCATTAGGTTTATGTCCTAAATCAACAATAGAAAAAATAAGAATGTATTTTAGTATTGCACACCTCAGAGGCGCTCAGTAGGTACCAAGGAATTTCTTTGCTATAATTAAAAGGTTTGAAGACCAGATGTACAAATGACAACCAATCTTGATTTACTTGGAAAAATGAGTCATATCACTTATTATTAACTATTAAAGTAATTTAAACCCTTTTGAGAATAGATCTAACACTGCTATGCTTTGAAGGTTTGATATGTGTTGTAATCCATAGATTATTAAAGTTAATTTCTCTGCTGAGATCCTACTTCCAGTAAAAAATGCACGCACGCTAAAACGGTGTTGGTTTTTTTGTTTGTCTCCCTCTTTTTTATAACAAAGATGTACTTTAATTGGCTTTCTATTTATACTGCACTCAATGAAGGTATGGAGGCTGCAAGTGGGAGAAACCTTCCACAATTCTGGCTTGCAAAGCATACAGAAAAGCACACCATTCATCCACAAGTACACCCAAACCTTTCATTTGAGTTGGGTTGTGCTTGTGGGTGCGTGGCGTTCTTTTCTCTCTATTTGTTCTCCATGTATAATTTAGACTACATTTTGCTTTAGAGACTCTTAGCGGATAAGGAAAAGAAGGCAATAACAATATGTTGATTTATATCACTGTGAAACATTTTCCCCCATACTTCAAAGTAATTTTAATTGAATTTAATCCTCTTGACTTTCATTTACTTATAAATGAGTTTTAGTTGTAATGTTAGAATGAAACAGAATTTAGCAGTTAACAGGTTTTTACTGTTTTTTGATTATAGATTATTATATAACGTTTCTTGGGCTAGAAAATACTGAATGCTAAATACTGTCCCATATTAGATAATTTTAAAACCTTCCTCTTTTCACAAGTAGGAGAGAGGCATAACAATTTAGGTTAAAGTACAGTTCATTTAAAGAAGTAAAAATGTTTGAGGAAATGATTAAAACTGTTGCAAATCACTTACCAGTTTATGTGTATGATCAAGAATATATCTAAGCAGAAAATAAAATAAAAAAAAACAAACCCAAACCAACCAACCAACCAAACCAACAAAAAACAAACAAACAAGCAAAAAACACAAACCAAAAAAATCCTACCAAAAAACAAACTAGTATCTTCCAAAGGAACTATGCCATGCATGATTCCATCAGTTGTGTAGGCACATTTATCATATTTCAGCTCCTCATCCATAGATCATAGGACACTAAGATTCCAATTCATTAAAAATTGAATACTCTATTTAAGCTGGATGTACTTATGCTTGGAGAAAAACCATGAAACCCTTTCCGTTTGTCTTTTTTTTCCTCTGAAAAGTCACATTTTGCTATTTGATTCTACCTGGACAGCACTCCTCAGTTAATTGCTACATAATTTTAGAGCTTCATAATTGAATGTACAAAAGAAATTTCGAATGAAAAAATGTCTGCTATGAAAATTACAGAGTAATTCCCACCTTCCCCCATGCACATACCCATGAAACCCTTCCTGCTGCCCCAGTCTAGCCGTCATGACATACTCAAACCCATCTTGAAGCTGTCAGCCAGCCCCCTAATCACTTCCATTGTACTGGCATGAGTGGGTGCTGTGTTGGCAGTTCCTGGGGGATTCTCCCTTCCCTGTTTGTGCAGGTCTGTCCTGCACACCCAGCTCACTTGTTAGCACATGGCGGATCAAGCACAGCTCGCAGGGCCCAGGCAGCCGTGACACAGCCTGGCACTCTCAGCTGCTGACTTTGAAGACAGAGCTTTGAAACAAGAAGTTTGGAAGTACCAGATGATCTAGTCTGCTAATGAATGAGATCATCATAATGAGGATCTAGTCTGCTAATGAATAAGCTGGGTGTGCAGGATGGGCAGGAGCAGCAAACAAGCTTTTTCTGGGTTTCTGAAGAGATGGGGATGGCTTTGAAGCAGGAGACTTTCCTGTTCCCTGGCAGAAACATGGTCAGCTGCAGGATACACAAACAACATAGTACCTGTAATTTTAAAATATGCCAACAATCCCTAAGGATCTTAGCTACCAATATTCAGATTTATGTCTTACATAGTTATAAATCTAATTTTGGTATTAGCTTTCAAGTTAGCACATCTATATTTGCCTTACTTACTGGAGTCTTCTGCCATCCATACCACTACACAAAATCTGAAATTTGAAATGCATACAGTGATCTGTCCTCTTCATTGGAGCCGGGACATTCATTCTGTTTTCAATGCATGATGCAAAAAAATTCCCCTACTTGAAAAAACCAGGAAAGTGCAAAACACCCCCCTCCCAAAACGTGCATATTGCTGAGGTACCAACAGTTTGTTTTTCTGACACAAAAATCATTTATTTAGTAAGTTCTTATTGAAATGTGTTGATGCTTATCAAGATAACATGGTAACTCCACTCATAACATCTGAAAACTTACTGCCTATTAGAGAATATCAGAACTTTATTCATGTGTACTCTGACATAACACGTTTACTGACTCTGTCAATGCACCTACTGCCAGCTAAACTTACACAATGCAAGGAGTTATGTTTTCCAGGGAAAAGCCCATTAAAGCCAAGAGAAATTGCCTGCTTGCATTTGCATCCACTGTTATGGAAGAGCACGAAATGGAAAATGTAGACAATATGTAGATGCAGAAGTACTGCTATTAAAGGTGTACATGCAGCGAGCACATCCCACACTCTCAGTCCTGTAACCACTGTATCCTGCTTTACAGTAACAACCTGCTTCCTATTCAAGGTAATCACTGGTGAGGGCAAATCTTGAATTTTTAATGCTGTCTGATGCAGGCAGCCCAGTGCTCTAAATGAGGAAAAAAAAAAGACCTGGTCCTAAGAGATGCAACTGTCTATAGACTCTGCTTAAGAAAATTAAATGGGGCAAATAAAGTACTTAAACATAAAGTTTGAAGGAAATTCCAATTAAATGCCTTGTCCTAAATAGACAAGTGTGGATTGACTGAAGTTTTTCCTCAAAGGAAAAATTTTCTGTTCATTCCATATGCTACTATCATGAGTGGAGGAAGTTCTCCTCCATTCAGTAGCAGCCACCTGTGTTTGACAGACAAACCTCTTAGTTTCCTGCAGCAGGAGATGCCTGTGGGACAATCAGGCATACGAAGAAAGAAAAGGTGGGCAGGAATAAAGGTCTCCCCATGAGTCTGGCTCTGCAGAAGGTGAGAGAAATGGGTAAGGACAGTTCTCTGTAAGAGAGGGCTTCAATGTTTTGCTGACAGTATTTTTCCACTTCTGGCTAATGCACAATAGCAGCTCACCCTGCTGGGCAGCTGTTATGCCATAGCATGCTCAGAACATACTCTAATCCTTTCAAGTACTGTCAGTACCAGCTATAGATTCTTTAAGTGCAAGAGGACTTAAAGGAACAAAGCAATCTGGTGGTCCATTTCTTTTTTTAAAATTCAAGTTTCTTTTGAGAAGTACACAGGAATTGGAATTGCACCCCTTTGTCTTGCATATACAGGTGCTTGTTACTAATTACCACAGTTGAGACTGTGACCTGAGAACTGAACTGCAGCAAGAGCTGCAATCTCTATTCTTGTTCTCCAAGGTTGCACCACTGATCCTGGAAATGGGAAAGGTGATGTTTAGCATTTGTCAAGAAGAGTGAGAAAAATATTACAAGCTTTATTTTATACAATCTACTGCTCTTCAATTTTTGAGGTCAATTTCAGAGGTTGAGTGTTACTGTCGGTCAAAACCCAGAAATTGTGACTTGCGAAATGCGTGATTCTCTGCACAGCGGGAAGGGGTGTTTGGGGAAGCCAGGTACCACACCAGTGCAGATGCATACACTTGTGGGAGCTAAGGTAACCTCACTGCCCACAATCCTGGGGAGAGCCTGCCCCAAAAAAGACTACTCCAGTTGGAAGAAGTAGCTTTGTTTGATAACCTTCGGAGGCACTGTGGCTGCCAGGGCTGCAGTCCCCCCAAAAGGGCATAAATTATTCGGAACTAGGGACCATTCCCAAATTAGGGTGCCGTGGGAAGTGCAGGAGTGAAGGAGTGTGGGACCCTCACCTGGCCACGGCAGCAGCACTGAGGGGCCGCTGTGGTAGTTCTGTTTTAAAACATTTTAGCACTTCGTAAAGCAGCCCTTAGCAGCCCACAAAGTTTACTTACTTCCATATGAGCTGTAAACGGCAGGATGGGGAAGTCTGGCCTGTACAGAGGGGGAGGAAAGGTTTCACGTGCTTCTTCAGAAGGCCCTGGGTGAAAGGGGAGAAAGGACGTCCTCCAGCACACACAGCCCCCATGGTGGGCTGAGGAGATGACAGGAGGTGTGAAACCTGGAGAGCACCAAACATTATCCGCAGCACACCACGGGAAGCAGATGAGAAACCAGTTAATTTTATCTAAATACAGGGATAGGCTAGACTGCAATACTTGGTACTTTCAATAATACTGATATCACCAGTTAATAAAATCATGAATACTAGTTATTATTAGCAGCAACAAGTGAAGGAACCTACACAAACACTGAGACTAAAACATGATGCAGAAACCATGATACATCTGATCAGAGCACCAACAATTACCAATTGCTTAGAAGCAACACATTTATCCAATGATTTATATTTTTCATGAATCAACCTAACCCACTTGTAGTTGTGTGTTAAATGAGGTTAAGATTACCATTACCGTGAAAAGTCAAAGAGTTTCATTCAGTATTGTCTCAGCGCACAGAACACAGCCCCGAATATGAGAACTGAGTATGTCTGCTGCTGTATAACACTATAGTAAAAATATGAGTGAACTGTGTAGCAAAATCTCAATGCTAAATGGGATATCAGCATGCAGTATTCCATATTCTTGACCTATGTAAAAGTTGCCTGTTCTGTAGCTCTTGATATCCACAGTGCTCACACTGGGTTCGTACTCTCTTATATCTTTTTATATCACTATAAACATTAAAAACATTATAACTAAAACGTGCAAACGGCCTGCACCTTATTTTGTCACGTGTTATGCTAATATACCATGTTAATGAGCTATACTAGGAATGTTGAAAATGCAATAGCATCTTAATGCAATATTGATAAAAGACTGACATTCCTGCTCATTCTGCCTCACTTGCAACAGTGCCTGGCAAATTATAGCTGTAGTTTCATGATCGTAAACTTAGAGGAAACATGTTCAGGGTCTGTCAACAGTTGAAAATAGGATTCACCGTGCATTTGTGTCTGTCTTCTTCATAAAATGTTTAATGCACTGTGTTTTGCAGCACAGTTTATACTGCATGTGACCAATATATGGAACTCCTTCTGTGTAATGCGAGATTGTGTAATAGCTGCAGTAAACCAAATGTGCAATAATATTTATATACATCTGCTTTACATATAGGGTAGCAGCATGCACGTCCATACACATGAGATTCAGCCCATGTATATATGTAGCAGTGCAAATTAACTCTTCAAAGACTTGAAATAACTTTCTGTTTTGCTTTTGTTTGTGGAAATGGACTTACATGGAGCTTGCCAGCCCCTCTCGCAAGGAAAGTGGGATGGAGGGGCAACCGGCCTTTTAATGTTGCTCCTTTGAATACCTGAGTATTTCCACTACTCTGGGTATAACTCCACTAGCATAGTGCAAGCATGATAATATATTTACCAACATGCAGCCCATTTCAGCTGCCAGTTTATCAAAGTTCTATTTGATTTATAAATAAAATACTGAAAAATTATTCCATAAGATTAGGAAGCAAATTCAGCCTCTGTGTAATTCAGAAGACTTTAAAGGATTGCTCTAGAGAAGAATTTGGTTCTCCCAATCTAATGTATTCAAGGAGTTTGGAGAAAAACTGAATTTTTTAACAAGAGTTTTACAGATGTCTGCTAAAACCTTAATAGAAGCTTTGAGCCAAAGACTCCTATAATTCAACCCCTGAACTTTTGAACAACAATTTTATTTAGAAAGTTGATTTATTCATAAGTAAATAGGATACAGTGTGGATGAAGTACAAGGGATCAGGAGGCAGTTATTAGATTTATAAGTACAAAAGCCTCACTGTTGCAGACAGTGGAGGCTCAGCAGTTACTGTACCTTTCAAAACTAATATGTAACCATATCTGTTTTAAAAGAGTGATTCATATTACTCCAAATGCATGAGAAACTCTTTCTCATCCCCACCACAGGAAACTTGAGTCTGATTTTAATGAGCTTCAATTGGAATGTGGCCTTTGAAAAGTAGTGCATTTGAAAAGATGGAACATTAAATTTTGTAATGATGTAAAACATCTTCAATTTTTGACAGGACAATGGTGCTTATTGTGCTTTATGGGCCCAGTGGTGATTCAAAGGTCACTTTGTATATGACTCCACAGACAGGGGCAGCAGTGAATGAAAATTAGGTTACATGTGATCAGCTTTATTATTAATCAGATGAAAATGGATTTTTAACATTTTTCTAATGAGCAACAGAGAAAGAAGAAAATACCATGAATAAAACTACAAGAAGGAACAGCAAGATCAAAATGCACAATGTGCATAACCAAACTAACGTGTATTAAATCTGAAATCCTTAAATACTGTCTCAAGAAATAAAATGCAGCTGCATATTTTTGTGTCATAAATATATAGAAAACTGCTGAAATACCTACTGTAATTTACTATCTCTGTCCTTTGTTTATAACTAACTAATGAACTGATTTCTTCGTACAGTATATTATAGCAGCACCAGATAGCAGTACGATGGTTAAGGTTGTGTCAGCATTTCCATTATAAATCCTGTTTTTCAGGGGTTTATAACTCAGCTGTGAAAATGCAGCCCAGGCTAAAACTTGGTGCACAAGGTCTCTGCCAGGAAGAACATTTATTTTAAAAATTTCCCCAAAATGTCTCTTGGAATATTTGGTATCATATGAGCAGGAATTATACAAATATGGTAAAAGTTTACTAGTTTAAAACTCTGCATTTGTTTATCCATAGAAATAGGTTTGATTTAAAAAAACAAGCAGCTTGTCTCTTTATAAAATGACAGGCTAACACACCTTTGCCCTGGAAAGAGCAAAAAATTAATATTTGAAAATGCTTTGAAGCATCGCTCCAAAGCGGAGCACTGTTTTTGCGTACCCAGGAATATTTTCATGCTAAATAAAACACAGTGCTACAGAATTAGATTGTTGAACATTTACCATTGGGTCCTCACGCTGTGAGTGAACTTGCATTAAACCTCACATTAATAAAGCGCTTAATCACAAGAAGCCTGTGTGTCTAGCTCTGTGTTTGGCTCAGCCAAATGCCATTTGGCTATCAAAGACCTGTTTTGATTAGCAACTAGTGCCAAGAAGCAGGGAGAGGAGTGGCTCGCAGAAACGAGAAACGCTTCTTTTCGCAGTTAATCACCCAAAGAGGAGCAGAAAAAAACACAGAACAGCAATGGCTGAGCAGCAAATTCAAAATCAGCCCCAGTGACAACAAGGTCCCATCCTGCCAGTCATCAGGGATGGGATCTCTGCTGTGGAAAGCTCATGGCCAGGGCTGGAGCCACCTGACCTAGGGCACCCTAATTTCCAACTTTCCAAAGTGGAACAGTGCCACTGATGTGTCTCAAAGGAATGGTGGGCAAACAATGCGACAGCCGAGTTACAACAGCAAAAAGCACCAGTCAGCACAAGACAGGGTGTTATATGAGAGGCTGGGAGTATTTTCTAGCTTTCAAATAGATTTACTTGGATATAAATGGGTGAGGGAAGGGGGAGCAGCAGACAGGGGGCTAAGGAGCACTGCGTGCTCCCTCCCTGCTTTCTCACATGGCACACACTTCTAGCCTTGTCACGGAAGAAGTGGACATGCCTTCCTGTCCCATTTGTGCTGCCCACGCCCAGCCTGACCTGGGGTTTATAACGCTGGCTTTTTCTGACAACACCCCATGAGTCCATACAAGGATGGCTGCTGCAACCCCAGCAGAGCTGATGTCCCCTCCCACACAGCACTAGAACACACAGAAGATGCTGGTCAACTTTTTCAAGCTGCTGCCTCTGTCCAAAACCTTACATCTGCAGGTAAGCCGCAACACCAAGCAATGGGAGAGGTGCAGCAGAACCTAGGCAGTGCTGGCTGCGTGCCCCAAAAACCACAAAAGGCACAGGCCCAAGAAGCAGCTGCCTCCCACAGCTATTTCTCTCTGAAAAACACCTGAACTGCAGGAAGAGTTTATTACACAGTCTTCCGACATCCCTGTGCAATCACACAAGATCATCTACAGGCTTGGCCCAAGGTTTCTCAAAGAAAACTGCTCATACTCCAGCACAATCATCACGGATGTCCCGTCTGCCAGGGGAAGTACACGAGACAAAAATCGCTCAGGCACATTCAAAACTGTTTACATTAAACAATGAAAAGGAGAGAAGACTGTGAGAACAAACGTGCTGTAGCTTACACTGAGTCATGTGTCAGCCCTGAAGAGCAGTGAGCAAGCGGGTCCTTCCCCAGCACCAGGAGCCCGTGTGAGGCAGGCAGATGCTCTATTGCAGCTGCACAGCCAAGCTGCCCACGCAAAAAGCAAGTTCCCTGTAGAAGCAGGAACATTTGACCGACTGGTAGCTAAAGACACAGCATTTGCCAACAAGAAAGACAAACCAAATGTTATTGACAGCAGAGGGTTGGAGGAGAAACATCTAAAATTTGTTGCATCAAAAATGCATGGCACCAGTATTACCCATTGCAAAGCCCAGAGAGAGGCTGCACAAGCCTCGTGGTCCTCCACCCCAACCTTGTTTGGAAAGGAAAAGATTTCAGCAAGGTTTTACTGTGGTTCCAGGGTGCTTCTTGCTCTCCTGCAGGAGGATGCTACAGCAGAGAGCTGCACCCTGTCTAACCAAGCGAGAGCTCCTGGACCCCATGCCTGGCTAACGATGCTTCTTTAGCCTCCCACCCTCCACACCAGGCAGCCTTACCCAAAAAGACTTGGGGCGTTTTCCTGATTTCCAGCTTATTTCTGGGGGAAGATACAGGGATAATTACTTTTCCATATATTTTATATTTGTTTGTGATTCTGCTCCCAAGGAGGGCAGGGAGCATTGAAGCCTGTTTGTGTGTCTGACTATCAGACATTCAGAGGGCTGAAATATTAATGTTATGTTTCTTTAAGAAAATACATAGCATTTGCAGTACAATATAGGGGATATGCCATAGTGGTTTTGATTTTTAAGCTAAATAGCCATGTAAAATGAGTACAGTATATTGGCACTAATTCCTTCTGTACTGAGGCTCCTTTGTGGAACTAGTTAATTAATTCCCCCCCCTCCCCCCCACCCGCCACCATCCAAAACTTTGCTTGAATAAATTTGTGGTTAGCACAAGTATGAAGAATTCTGCTTTTTCTTGGCTAATTTTTCTCTTCCCCCTCCCTTTTCAAAGGAAACTTCCCCTAACTATTGTGTTCATCTTAGATATATGATGACTGGCTAAAGAGGTAAGTCAGCAAAAATTTATCTTGTGTAGCAAAACAGCTGCCCATATTTTCTCTGACCATCATAGCATAAGGTGAGCCAACAGATTCAGCAGACTGTTATAAATTTGTTAATTCTTTTATAAATTAGCCACAAAATAAGTGTTAATTAACTAGTAAAAATGTTTAGGGATTCTGTGAAAAAAAATCATAAGGATTGAAAAATGTATGCTTAGTGATATGTAAAAAAATACAGGTTTTTAACTCAGTTTCTGAGACTTTTACAACAAAGTGCAGAGAAAGACAGATGAAATTATGTTCTGACTACATGCACTGAATAAGCCCAAAGGGAACCTCTGTATATAGTTATCAGTGGCACTGAAATCTGCTTAGGAAAGCAACAAGTCTTTTGTTCTGTTGACAACAGTTATTACAATTAATTCATTTTGTGATTGGTATTTGCACTGAGTGACAAGGTGTTATTTTACCTCAGTAAAAGTTAAAATGGTAATACCTACATGTGAAATAACACTGAGTTTGCTATCACTCACTCAAGAAAAGAAAAGGCTGTTCAGAAATGCCTGCTCAGCCACCACTGCAAACCTGAAACATTAGCATCAGGCTTCTGCTCTTATTTTCCCAGATTTATGTTTTTGCTCTTCTAAAACTTTATTTGGGAGGAGGGGTGGAAAAAAAAAGAATTGCCTACTTTTTGCTAAGTGACAGAATAAAGCATCAGTGAACAGAGCAAGGGGTGTGCAGAGGCTCAGCTGTGGCTGGGATGAATCCCGGCTGTGGATGCAGGCTGATCCCGGGCTGTCAGTGCTGAGGACATGCAGTGCCCCGGGCGGAGCCCCCCAGCCGGGCAGCAGCAGCTGGCACAGTCGGGCTGGTTCTGGGGGGCGGGTGGAGAGCACCCCGCTCCGGGAGAGAGACAAGCACAACGTGGGCAGGTTGGCCATGCCCTGGAAGCCACAGGCAGCATCGTTCCCCCGCGGCCGGGGGCTCTCCGCTCCGAGAGCTCCGAGCCCCGCAGCGGGCTGGCCCCGGCCCACGCAGGGACACGGCACGGACCGAGCCCCAAGGGGCACCACGAGGGTCTCTGTGACCGGGGACAGGGCAAGGTGCCAGGCTGGTGCTGCGGGAACACAGAGGCCAAGGCTACAGCACGAGTCACACACAGAGCCCCCGGCGCTGCTGAGTCCGGCCCGGCCCGGCCCGGGTGCCACCGGGCAGGACCACTGCGGGGCTGAGGGGAAACCTGCGGGGCTGAGGGGA
>VRYO01001792.1:3838632-3881007 GCA_009812075.1 Sialia sialis | reverse complement strand
CTGGGGAGAACCTGCGGGGCATGGCTGGGAACGCCGAGCCCCATGGCCGCAGCTACACCTGGCTCTGACTTCTCTGGATTACCTGGGCCCCATGAGAGCAGCCACACCTGGCTCTGGCCCCCTCTGGAATACCTGTGCACATCCACATAGGGAGGGGCCCCACAGCTGCTGCTTAGACCCTCAGTGCCCATTTTTAGCAGGAGAAAGACAAAGCAAGGAGCGAGGAGCATTAGATATAAATTTTACTTTTTGTAGCAGGACCCAGCAAACCAAGGAAAGTTTGCAGCACTAGCAAATGGCAAATAATCCATTAGCTATGGATATTTCAGCACGTCTCTACTTTTATTATAAGTTAGCCTCTCTAAACCATTGACTTAAGAGAGAATCATTATAAATCCCCATTTTGAATTTTTTTATTAGCAGTATTTATCACCTTCTCAAAATCAATCCTATATTTTTAAATTAAAATAAATGACTACTTGTACTGCAATCAATATGAGTACATTTCCCTTTTTTAAAGGGAGAAAAAATGGAATACAAAGAAATGTCCTTCTTTGGCTGCATCAATCCAATTTCAATATAATTCAATATTTAATAAATATAATCCTCCATGTCTGTGCAGGGAAACATCATAAAAAATGCAAAAGGTTTCTTGGTCTCCAATAACTTGTATGAAACAAAGTGTTTCCTTATTCCTTCCATAAATACTGCAGTCATATGCTACTATGTTTTGTTCTTCCTGCTTATTAGAAAGAGTTTGCTCTGATTATGTATAAGAAAGGTGGTTTATATATATCATGATTAAAAATTCAAAATGTCACCTACCATCTTCAGAAAAATATAATCCTTATCTCTTTGTTCTTCTTTGACTTGTCATTTTTGAAAGGGCAAAAAAGAAAAACCTTATATAATACCTAATTTGTACATCTGTGGTTTCCCTCTGACTTGCATAGGCACCATATGTTTTTAATTATCATAATAGCCTTAAAGAACCTGTTCAGTGGGAAACACATATGATCCTTTTATTAGTGGTTTGCAATTTAAACAGTTTTAACATAAAAGGTCTGGCTATAAGGGACTGAGAAGCACAAAGGTCTAAAAACCCTGTTATTGACCTCTGAAAGCATGAGTTCACATCCCACCCACCGAGGTGGGACCTGGCTCTCCCACCTCTGACAGAGGTAATCAGTCGCATGTGAAGCGGTTCTTCTGGACCATAATCTCCAATCTCAAATGACTTGATGTTTCAGTCAACAGCTGGCACGGTGAAACCAGGGTTTACAAACACCATTGTGCACCCACTCTGTGCCTCCTGCTGCCTAGCAAATGCTCACACAGCGATGGTGTGTTAGGAGAAGCCCTGTGAGCTCCGAAAGCCCAGAATTTCAGCAATTCTCATTAGGCATTGCCCTTTCCAATTCCCAGTTTTGTCCTCTATGCAAACGCAAGACTGGTGAGCACGCCAATATCCCAGTCATTCGGAGGTAGGAATTAAATTTAACAAGTTCAATTCACTCCTGATTCTGGACATCTAAACACATAATCAGTCTGATAATGTTATTAATTATCATTCAAGTGACAACCTTTGACACTGGCATGCTCCCACAACCTCCCTACTCCAACAACTCAAACAGAAAATTGTTGGCATCAAAACCCACAGTCTTATGAACAGAAATTGCAAATAAGCAGGCACTGAACATATAACGGGGAGTGAGCAAAATTCCCCTTTTCAGAGAGAAAGCAGAGGCTCACACAATAGCTCAGTCACTTGACCCAAAATGAAATTCTGCACAACTTCATCCCAAAACAGATAATTTTCACCCCAAACAAAGGTCTGTGGGGAGAAGAGGGTGGGGAAGCGAGCCTAGCTAAAATTACACTGAGGCTGGAAGTCATTACAGCTCCATCTCAGGAGATGGATGGTGTCCTCATTAGAACGAAGCTTTATTTAGATGGACAGACAGAATCCTTATTAGAACATTAGGCTAAAAAGTTTAAATGTCAGGAAATACGAAATTAGGATTCTGCAAATAAATGCTGACTCTGAGGAAAAAAACCTTAGAGCTCCCTGTACAGATTCCACTGGACATACTTAGGAAAAATGCAATTGCTCAGGAATTGCAATCTCCCATGCCAATCTAACCCTTCAAGGGTATTCTTGGAAAACTGTTTCACAAAAGTCAGAGGAGATCCCTTTTATTGGGCAAAGTGGTTTCCACTCATGATCTGATGCTATCAGTTCCATCCCTGGTTGTACATTGAGCCCAGAGGGAAGGCAGGAACTCAAGAGCTGCCATCTCCCACCACCTCTTTCTGGAAAAGCCCATGCACAGGGAAACATGCTGATGTTGGAAACCCATTTCCAGCTGCACAGATCCAAAAACGGTGAATCAGCCATTCTTTGCCCTTCCCTGTCTCATTCCCCATTCCCAGGCCCTCTGCTTTCTCCAGGGAAACTCAGGTATTTTGCAGTGATGGAAAGACAGCTTAATTACTTTGCATACAAAAGAGATGGTCATAGTTTTCCATTTTACCTGCAAGCTAATGGATCTTGGGATACCAGACGTGGATGCTCAGAATCCCCTCTGGAGCCCTTCTGGTGATTTGTCGTCTCTTGGTTGCCTTTGGTGCACACGGATCTCTGCTGAGGTAATATGTGAGCTATTGCACACTAAAAGCAGATTTTTGAGAGAGGAAGCTCAGGCACACACACACACATACCCCACCCACTCCACCCCCTCATCCTGCACCTGGCTCCACCAGGGACCTGAGGAGGATCTTCCCTTCTCCCAGGCTTCCAGGGGCCAGGCAACAAAAGCAAGACAGGGTTTGCTCCTGAGAGCTCTGCATGACATGGTCCTTGTCCCTCATTCCAGGGTCGTGGGAAAGGGATGCAGATGCTGCTGACCCCCACACTGCTAGGACAGACCCAGACAGCTGGGGAGATGGACATGCTGACTGAGCAGCCATGTCCATGGACCTCACCTGAGCTCCCTACTCCTCTTGTATGCAGCAATTCATGGCAGAGGGTCACCACCTGCACATCACAGGCTGTCCCTTTTGCCAGGCTCTAGGACTCCACACTGAACTTTCTACTTGGCCCAGAAGGGGATGCTTATAGAAATGGATTTTCAGCTGGAAAATGTAAAAGAAAAATAAAATCTTGCATACGATCCTCTAAATAAACAAAGACTTCTCTCTTTAGGAATTTGGGACTTTTTTTTCCAGTATGAATCCATCAAAATTTTGGCTTTCCTTTCCCCCAGGCTTACCCATAGATCATCAGGGTGAAGTATCCTGGTGGAACAGAAGTACTCAGTGTTTAGTTTGCAGCATGGGGAGGATGGCAGGGGACACCATGGCTGCAGTCAACAGCCAGAGGGTGATCACTCACCAGGCCAGCCTGACTTCCACACAGTCAAGCTTGGCTACCTCTCACACGACCTTCTAAGCAAGTGATTCCCCAGCAATGAGGGAGCATGGACATATCCCACCAGGATGCATTTCCTTGCCTTTGGAAACACACACAGGACCCATCCGTCCCTCCATCCATCTGTTGAATTGATGTCTGCTACCACCAAGTCAGCTCAGGGGCCCCTCATGCTGCAAGTCTCAAGCAAAGTGCTTCCACTTTTTCCTCTTCTCCCACATACATAAAAACACAGTTCTACCTTAAGAGAAATCCCAGCTCTGGGCCTGAGAAAACTCTTCCTTTCTTCTCTTTAAGGATCCTCCTTTCACAGTAAGGATCCTCCAAATTTCCAAAAAGTGGATAACAACAATACCACTGTGATCCCATCTGCACACAGCAATGGCACTGTAATGCATAGAGCATAAACCACCAAATTCCCACAGACAGCATCTGTCTTACTACAAACAATGGACCATTATCTTGTAAATAATTCTGATTAAGCTGCAGCATTTTCCCCAAACAAACAGTAGGGGAGCAGAGGGTGAGGATTTTTCTAGTGGGAGTGCCGGTTTTCTCCTTCCCCAGCACTGCCACTCAGTTTTTTATTCAACTGATTTGCCCCCTCCCCTCCCTGCTCTGTCCCCCACGGCTTGGTTTTCATCTTCTGACCTTATCCTGGTGTCAATCATTTTGGCAACTAAAGAGGGAGCCTTCATGTTAATGGGATTCCCACCTCTATCCTTTGGGAAAGCTTTTCTGGTTTGTTTTCTTCTTTTTCACCCCAATGTACAGTTATATAACGATTAGTGAATACACCCAGAAGCCCTCCTGTTATTAAACAGTTCTCCTGTCAGGGGATGGAAAACTCAGCTGCACCGCTGGGTACTCATTGCTGCTGTCCAGAGTTTGGGGACGTCTGGTTGTGCCAGTGATGCGTCTCGCTGTGTTTGGCATCCGGATGAACATGGCATGGCAGCAAACTTAGCTGGGCAAAAGCTGTCACCCTCTTCAAAGTCCCAGCAGGGAGAGCAGAGCCCTCAGCTGCCGGCAGTGGGGAGCGGGCTGGGGAGCAGCACACTGCTCTGCTCTGTACTCCAGCTGGCACGCTGAGCCAGCAACAGGTTAGCAAGCATCATCTGAAGGGATTTAAAAGAAAACCAAGCACACAGTCTGGAACCGGGTTAGAAAGGGAAAATTCAAACGAGACACAGTCAGGGCTAAGATGGCCTTTTTCTGAGGTTCTCAAATTGATCTATATGTCAGCTGTGAATTGAGGAGACCCCCAAAGAAATTCTGAATTTCATCTTTAACCTGTTCATCCCAATGCATAAACCTTTTCTTATAGGTCTCTCTTGATAAGTGTCCGATTTCTATATGACTGAAGTGTTGGTTTTTCTTCCCTGTATCCTCTTAACTTGCCTTGTTATTCATGTGAGAATTTTGGGGTCAAACACAGTTCCTAGTTTGAATTTAAGAAAAACAAAAACAAAACAAAAAAAGAGCAAGGACTAACACAGGACGGGGACATTGAAGAGCAGGCAAGAAAAAATTTAACTTTCAAGTTGTGAAGAGAAATCACTGACATTTTATAAAAAGTTACACAGGAGCCAATTCAGCCACCGGACTAGGGTCTTCTGAGCACCATGGGGACCAGTCACACCAGCCCTGGACAGGAGAAAAACTGTGGCAGACAGTGTGGCGGGACCTCAGTCCTGACAAAGAGCTGCTCACACAGGCACAGCAGTGGGCTGGAGAGGGAGCAGCCCAGTAGACACTTGATGAGCCATCACCTGCCATGGCTGATGGCACACAGGGCTGGGGCTGGCATGATGTGGTCATGGCCACAACCTAGCAGCTCAGCCCAGCTGGCACGAGGTAAAAATTCATGGATTTGGTGAAAAGACATTATGGTCAAAGCAGAGAGCCTTGAGCACCCTTGCTGGGCACAGGCAGGGGTAAGAGAAGTTTTGGTGATGGGTTCTCTGGCTGCTCGGGAAGTCAGGCTCACCCACAGTGCTGGGCCACTGCAGCCATGTACACACACCCAACCCCTATTTGCAACGTGTGCTTATTTTCAGCAATAAATTTTTATAGCTTACTGTAGTTATGTCAGAGAAGGAGGCATTTGTACACTGAGGACTTATATAATGTTCTTCATGTTCAAAGTGCTTTACAAACATTAATAAATTCATTTATCCTCACAGCACTCCTACCAGGGAGATAAGTACTATTATTTTCCATTTCATAATGTAGAATCCAAAGCGGAAAACTTATTTCTTTCCATGGTCAGTGAGTGAATCACAGGTAGACCTGCAGGAGAAGTGAGGACTGCCAGCTTCTGAATTGGATCCCTCCCTCCCCAAATCTTTTTTAAAAGACTCGTGTTCTGACAGTCACGCCACGTATTGGGATATGCCTTGGGTTTTTCCTTCAGTAAGAGATAATTAAGGAACAATTCCCTCTCTGATCCCCAGCATGACATGCTATTTTCTACCCCACTGTTGCTCTGCAGCTGAACAATGGCTGTTCTATGCAGGGAAGGGCACTGCAGACACCCCGGATCAGAGGAGATCGGCTTAAAGGAACTGGCCGGCCTTGGTCTCGCTCCATGGACAATGGAGCAGGCAAGGCAAAAGCCTGGCATGGGGCTGGCTTCAGGGACACCTGCTTGTAAATGGCACTGCTCTGGGCAGGAGCCTCTCTTAGCTGAAATCACTCACACCCAGGACACCTATCTAGAAATTTCAAGTAGTAGGAAAATTGCTGTGGTTTCCAGCATTTGGTCTCAGGAATCCTAAGTGTAATCATTTTACATTCGTGTGGGAGGGGTGCCGAGTGCTCCTGGTTCACCTCTGTGGTGCTGCTGTAACAAACCTCTTTCCTGTCTGCTCTTGCCAGCAAATGTGTGACTGCTTCAAATGGCTCTAACAGTTACTGTGAGCTTGAGAGGCTCAATTTCAACACAGCTCAAAAACCAAAATTGTGACCGGGTCTTCTAAGGAAGTGTTCAGATCCAAGAACTTAAAGCAAAAGCAGGGATGACAAACTGAGAAAAAAAGCCTCTGAATTTTATAATTTTTGAGAAAGACAAGCTTCACTCGCTACAATCCTTGTTAGTGGAGACCTTGGCCACCCTGGGTTGTTTCTAACTTTATGTTTTTACAATAATCAAACTGCATAAACCCCCAAATTTTCTAGGTAATTTTCAAGCTCCCAGAAGACACACTCATTAACAAAGTACGCCATGGCATACTGCAGAAGATATGATCATGTCCTACAGGGGAAAGGCCCGTACCTAGATGTTGCTTCAGATCAGAACAATTGTTTAATGATAAACGTTTTTGCATATGACTCATCAACCCTTCAAACAGGATTCCTTATATAATACAAGTGCTGACACAGCCTTCACTTGAGTGGTATGACTGCAGCTGTATAATTACAACTTTAGATTTGATGTTATGGACCTTAGGTTATGCCATCCAGACAAATGCTCCATTGTACTACAGAGATATTTTTTCCTTAGTCATATTGCCCACAGGACAATAAGGACTATATTCACAGCTCGCTGCATAGAAGTTTAGGCATGGAACAGCCAGCAGTACTACACAAAATGAGATTATACCCGATGGGGGTTTAAATGGATTCATAATTGTCACTTTTTCTTGGTTTCTTTTTTTTTTTTCCCTGTGCTTCTAGTTGATACTTTTTTGGAAGTGCTCTCCAAATAAAAGGAAGAACAATCTCACACTGAGTCTGGATAAATGTTACAGTTATCTCACAAATGCTGTATTATTTCTAGCCCTTCCAAAATAATATAATTGTCCTACTGCTGAACCACAGATTTTTCTCAGTATGACACAGAACACTAAAATGTCAGGTCCTGACTCATGGTGTTTTGGTGGAATAAATAAAAAGTACCAATATGCTATTCAGAAGGGAGAGTATTAATGAAGACGTGACACCAGGAGCCCCAGCCACGTTTTCCTTTAGCTTCCACTGCGTGCTCAGCGGGGCTCTGGACAAAGGGCCACCTGTCAGGGACCCATCCTGGGAACACTTACCATGGACCTGGGTGGTGCTACTGGCACTGCCAAGGCTGGCTGCGTGCTCTCCTACGCTTGCTTTACCTCAGGAGAATCCTACAGGGGCCTGGGGAGGGAGGTGCTCTCAGGATGCTTGTGGCACACTCTTCCATGGGAAACCAAAGTGAGTGTTCAGGGCTGCTTGCAGGATTGGAGCTGTGACTTCAGTAAGGCTGGGCAAGACTACCCAAGAAGGATCACTCTTTCTGTATGCTCTTTGTATTTCTCCGCTGGGACAGGCTTTGCACAGCCATTGCTCACTGAATTTGCATTTCCAGCTGCAGCACTAGAGCCCCCTATTTGGCTCACCCTGGCAGAGCACCTGGCACTAATATTTACGCACTTAAATTCACCCACGCTACTCATTTTCAACCCAGTGGCATCCACAAAAATATCTACTGGATTTTAATAGTGACAGAGGAGAAACAGGTCCCACATTCCCAAGGTATTTTCTGTGACAGGGATAAAAATCTCATGCCCCCCCCACTTATATAACTGCCTAACCATGGCACCATTCTAATGCCTTAAAAGATGGGATTTTAAAATAAATATCATTTACAATAATCAGCTTTGCAGAGTTTGCGTCTCAAAGCATCAAACTACTGTGGATTGCATGAGTGGTCTTTGGTCTACCAAAAGGTACAACAGTTTCTCAGAGAGTTTTCTTGAATTAATCAACAAAATGACTCAAAACTGCACTAATGGTTAACAGCTTTTTTTTTTATTAGCAACACTGAGATAAGTTATTGAAGCATTTTAGTATTGTTTTACATTCCATTCAGAAGTGACCTAACTTGTAACTCCATATACATTTAAAGATATAGTTTGACACTTATTCAGAAAGCAACAATTATTAAAACTTACATACCTTCATTACCAGGAAACCTTAATATATTTTCTAATTACTTCCAACAATACTCTATTCCAAAGCACATGATAACCCACTAGAAGTTTACACATTTCACTTCAATCACAGGTTTTAAATTGTGGATGTCAGAGTGCTGTTCATTGAATTTTACTGTCTTTCTTCGTTAATATTGGAAAACCTGGCACAATATATTAAGCTAGAAATATTGCTTAAAGAATATGAAAAAAGGTAACTACAGTATTTTTTCCTGCTAAAGCATTACAAAATACAGGACCATTAAAAACTCAAATAGAAATGACAATAAATAACCTTAAAAATGTTAAGAGAATTTTCACTCATACTAAAGTCCATTCCCTAAGCTTGCCAAACACGTAAATAACAGAACATATTCAGGACCTCTATTTTTGCACTATTATGATGGTTTGTTATATATTGTGGATGTATTGTGTATACATATATTAATGCTTACACTTAAGGTATATATTTTTTTCTTTGCTGAAACAATTAATAAGCCTCAGGTAATTATTTATCCCTGGCACTACAGGCATCTAGATAGGTGGGAGCAAACCTCAGAAATTCCAGATATGCAATACTGTAAAGATCATCTCAGCATAAAGATATCCTAAGTTCCTTAGTTTACAAGGATGAATTTAGTTATTTATTCCTGAGAGCCTGTAACATAAAATTATAATTGCTGTCAAATTAATTGTTTAAAATTGGCCTCATAATAGGTATTAATCGTACATTTAGTTTTGACTTACAAGAATGTCTAAATTGCTCATGTTTATGAGTAGTTATAGGAAATACTACACCTCAGACAAGAATGTATATTCCTGAACCAAAACACAAACCAGAGCATTGTCTCACTTTGATAAGACCTGGAAACATCTCTATGCCTCTGCCTAATCCTAAATTATAACTTAAATTTGACCTGGATATGACAAAAACAATAAGAATACATTGTTTGGGAGATGAAACTTAGAGCAAAAATCATACAGCTCTAAGCTTACATCATTATTTTGTCTCTGCAAAGAAAAGAAAAGCCTTTCTGTGCTAGGGATTTGCCTTGGTGCGGCTGGCCACTGATGTCTGAAATCAAGGCACATACCAAGGCCTCCTTTTGCAAACACAATCCCCCTTTCAGATGTGCTGCTAGGAGGGACTGAATGCCTCCAGTCTCTCTGGGAATAGGAGGCACTCAGCACTTAGCTGTGTCAGATATTTTAGGGGTTAATTTCCAGAAATATAAATGGAATGGGAATGTCACACCATGAAGAATGGTAAGAACTAAAAGTTTTCAACAGTAAACAAAATGGTGATACCGAACTTATCACCTGACTGATTTCTGATACAACAAAATACAATCAAATTAAACTACATGAAAAAAGCAATGGAATTTAAAGTCAAATAAACATAGGACCTGATTCTGCAATCCTTAGTCATGTAAGTAGTGCTACTCATCGAGAATGAGGGATGCAAGACTGGGCCCTTAACTTCTGCTTAGGAAGTCAATGTTGATTCAGACAGTATCTCTTCTAGCCAAAAATATGCAGCAAAAGGAAAGTAACATAAACAAGGCTAAATGTCAACAGTGTTTGCAGACTTACAGACACCATCCATTTGTTTGTACTGAAATGACTGGCGAACCATTTGGCAAATACAATGCTATTCACAGACTGGCCCTTTTATCCAGCAACACAAACTTCACTGGATCACTGGCATTCCCAGTTAATTAAAAAAAGGAAGCAAGCCATATGAGTTTGGTTTGATATTGCCATGCAAATGGCACTGTGACATGCAGAAGTGTGTTTGAAAGCCAGGCAGGGGCTGAGGTGCTGATCTCCCGTTCGGAGGAACAGTTTGCACTCTAAAAGCTGGCCTTGGACCTCCTAACTGAAACTAAGAAACCTCTTCAAAAGCACGATAATGGGGCAAAGAAAGGTCTGCTGTAAAACTTCCATATCGTTTCATTCTGCCTTGTAGGAAAAGAATATCCTGGTTACTCCTCCAACTACAGATCAGGCTGAAGCATTCCTTAAGTGTGTTACCTGATACTTTAAATGGGCAGTACTACAATTCGCTGCAGTAGGATGACCTTCCATTGCCTCCAAGCTGTCCTAGAGCTTGGATCTATCAGGTCTTTTGCTTCTTAATATGGATTTTGTAATTTAAAAGATCTCTAATAAGGATTCAGGTGAAGCCATAACAAATAATTAAAAACCTTTTTCTGTGTTTCACGTGTTGGTGGTAGTTCTGCCGGGGTTAGCATTACGATCTTTTTGGTTTTGACACCTGTGGCAATAAGCAATTTACAATAACTAAATTCACTATTTAAACATTGGGGTAGAGCACTATAATTATGTGACAATAAAGCTGTAATAATCTGCCACAATTGATCTTCCCCTTGCCCAGCCCTCTTGTCTGCGCTGTAGTTCCACATTTGGAAGGTATTTCAGAAAGTTACAATGCTGAACATTTTAATAATTCTGTGCAATGCTGAAAGCTTTCTGCTGCAAAGGAAACTGAAAGTGCTCAGCCCTTTGCAGGAGCAGAACTCCAAAGCAGCTCTCATGCATCAGAGGGGCCCTGCCCTGCCCTGTTTTCAGTGAAAGAAGTGATAATGGGGTGGAGCCTGTGCAGGAGAAAACAGCACTAATTGCAGAGGAAAGCAAGCATGAATGGAAGCAAATTAGACTTAGAGAGAACATGGAACTAATACTTTTGGACATCATTAAGTATGGATTCAATAGCACTAACCCATTAAGCAGCCAGCTAATGCCCAGGACTACCTCTGGCCAGTAGTTCTGTAGCCCATCAGCTCTCCTTTGAAAGCCTAAGTACTTCCCAAGTAGCAAATGCAAGTAGGGAAATTTTACCATGTGGGTCACAAAGCAGAGAAATATAAAGGGGAGGAGAGAGAGAAGGGATAAAGGGTCTTGTCATAAAGGGTCTTGTGCACAAATCACAAGTAAATTAATGTATTGCAATGTTATTGTGATACAACTATGTGTATATAAGACAAGCAGAAAAATAGAAGAGCATAAATGGAAAGGAAAACAGATCTTTCAAAACTTAAATACAAAATAGGTCTAGAACCTCCAAGCTTAATTTGTAAAATCAGCAAGGGCTGTGAAAGCAGAGTACACATGTTCAAGGCAGCTACCAAGCCATGGACCTTGGGTCTTCCTTCCTCCCTGTTGGGCAACTGGCTACCAAGCAGCAAGGAAAGACCTGTCATCTTCTTAGGAACTGAGTGTCAACAAAGGCTAACAAGATCCACTCCTAGATAGAATCACCTGAGACTCCAAAACCAAGTACAGTTCAGGAGTAACTCTAAAATTATCAATGCTTTTTTTTTTTTCTTTCTGTTCATTCTGCTGTATAAGGAGAAATATTACAAAAATTTGTGATATTTTCTCAGTAGCATTTTGACATGAAAATTTCTTTATTATGCAGTAATTATGGTTCTTTCCTAATTGTATCTTTCATCCCTGCAGCCTGAAGCATGATAGGAGCATAAATGAATTATGTGTACATCATCAATCTCTCTCACTCTCCATTACAGGGAAACTGAGGACTGCTCCAATATGTGCAGTGACTCTCTGAAACAACAATGTGAGTTGGTGGCATTCTCCTCTAGAAACAAAACTTTTTTTGTGCCAAGATTTTTGCTTAAAAACGGACCTACTATCTTAGGGTAAAATCTGCTATCTAAAAATGATCCACATGGACTGCTGAATACCCCAGCTTGTTTTTAGGCAGCCAGAAATTCAACTCAATTAGCGTGGCCAGCCAAAGATGCAATCTCAGCTTACTGAAGCTGAAATATTTTATTTCAATTATATTTCCTCTGTATTCTGGCTATGGAAAGAGCACTATGCCTTGCCCTCTGAGTGTGCAAGGACTGCTATCAAATGCATCAATGTTTTCTCTTGAGATGTCCAAAACACACACATCACTGGCTGTAAAAAGAAACACAAATGCACGGAGTCTCCCCAGACACAAAAGGAACATGAGAATCATGGCCTGAAATCAGATGCTGGAGGTGTGTCTCAAGTTTTCTGATCTCCCAGGCAGTAAGAGAGACAAACAGAACTATGACTTTGGTCGTGGGCTTCGTGCAGGAGGAAAGGAAGGAAGGCTAATAAATGAAGAGGGTGCTACTGATTGCTAATCTGCAAGTGCAGAAACATCAGGTGGGATTCCCCACACTAAAATGCACAGATGGAGTGTGATTTCACAGTATAAAATGTCACTGAGAAAATGAAAACTCCTCCAAAACCACTGCTTTCAAGTGAGCAGGTTCCAAGTCAATCAAACAAACAAACAAAAAAAAAGTTACTGACTTGGCTTGTTCATATTTGTCCACTTTTCTGTGAGATAGTGAGAAAAATGAAATAACGTATTTGACTAATCAACCTTTATACTTATGTTCTGCAAACACCAACAGAATGTCAGAAAAGAATTTTAAAAAGCAATTTTTGGAGGGGGGAAACAGAAGGACTCCTACTGCATTTTCGATTTAAAAATGGCTTAAAAAGTACAACAGAGAGCTTCTGTTGTTTCTTCTTCTCCTTCATACTTCAAGTCAAATCCATTATCACTGGGCAGAGCTTGTGAAAGGGATATGGTCTTTAAATTCATATGAACTCAAGCTATCATAAAATGCCTGTTGAATTGATTGGAAGATGAAACAAAAAACTAATGGAAGTAACATGACCTCATTTCAATAAAAAAATAAGAGGTTTTTTTCTGTTGTTGTTTTAAAAATCTCATGCCTGTGGAAAAGTATAAAGATATTTTGCACAAAGCAACTAATGTTAGCTTTCCATTTTTTTAAACTTCTTTATTTAGACAGTAATTTCTCTGCTGTATTTTTTTTTTCTTTTTTGTTAATTGATTGTACTCCACAAATGGAAAAAAAAATCCAAGTAGGATTTTACCTGCTGTAAATTTAATCAACTGTTAACTCTTCAATGATGTAAATGCTGATTTTAAAGAATCTGGAAATATTTCCTACCTAAATTGGTTCTTAGTGCACTGAGACACAGAAGTTTACAAGTAAGGCCACATGGATACTTGGGCAGATATTGGTTAAATGACAGATATTGGCAGATAATGAAAATATTGTGAAGTCACGATGCTCTAATGATACAAGTGAGATAAATTTTGTATGTAGATATCAGGCTTTTTGTTTCAGATCAACTAATACACGTGGAAAAGTAGAGAGGGGCCTGGAGAGGGGGTTATGGCTTTGAGCATCTACACTCTGCCAGTAAAGTCAGATGAAGATTCCACTAAGCTTAGGTTAACCAGGGGAACCACTCTTAATGCTTGCAGATTGAGGGTTTCATTTTAAATTGGCAGGCTTTAAGACTCTTGATAATTTTTTCTTTTCTTCTTCTTTTTTTTAAATTTTTTAAACATTTTATTATGCATGTTCAGCTCTGACAATGAGTTTTCTGATTAGTTTGAAGGTTAAGTGAAATGAAGCTTTTGTGTCCTTTGCTGACTCTGCTTTTTAAAGTGATACTGTTTTTCAAAGGATTTACACACTAAAATCTCTTTCAAGCAAACACTATGCTGACAAAATAGGAGCTAAATAATAAAAACAAAATCCTCAATCTCATTTGTTCCAAATAGATATAACTTTAATTCTTGTAAATATGAGGTGTATGATATGAGGAAGTAAAACTGCAGTTTTGTAAATCAAAGACTAGAAAAGGTAAAAGATGGTTTTGTTTGTTTGGTGTGTTGTTATTTTAATTACCTGGAGGTATATTCTTAATCAGGCAATTCACAATTTACACAACTGCTAGTTAGAACAGTGAAAATGGTCAAGGGCAAGTACTGCCTGTGTGCCATTGAACCAAACCAGAAAATTATAATAAAAAAAAAAAGGGGGAAAGAAAATAAAGAAAAAATAAAATCTATTCAACACAGGTAGACACATGACATATACCATGCACTTGGCTTTTGATTTCATTAATGTTGTGGTAACTGAATACACCTCAATCCAAAGAAAGAATGGGAAAAAAAAAAAAAAAAAGAAAAAAGAGAGAAAGCAAGGTTCACTTGGCAAAGCATCCAGTGTTTTTCGTGGGTTTGTGTATCAAGATACTGAAAAGTTTGCAAGTTACCATGTAAAATTTTTAAAACTTTTTCCTCCTTAAAGCAGAAAGTATCCCCTTCCGATGCCTCTAGCACAGATAGTCTATATTGCTGCTACTCTAGTTTAAAAAGCAAGTTCTTTCTAAAATCCTGTTTAAGTATGCATGCAGCACTGCTGATTTCAATGGAGTAGACCACATATAGGACAAGAATTTGGCCCACAGGGTTTAACATTTAAAAAAATGTATTACTAACAAACATGACTAAGTATATTTAAAGAGCAGCTTCATGATTCTGCACAAGTGTTTTCTGAAATGGTCTAAAAGAAGGTCTAAAACTTACCACACAAGTCAGGTCTCTTGATACATCCACTAGTTGCTGTGCTACTTGCAAGTCCATTAAAGGCTGCTAAGCCATCAGAGCTGTAAGCTCTTAGGACTGACAACATGTTCATCTGCTTCTCCAGGACCTGCGGACCCTGAACTTGGTCGGGTTTCATCACTTCTTGTGCAGTTTCGTGGGAGGAGAGAAGATTCTGACTGTGCCACTGCTTTTCTGAAGCTTGTGGCAGTGGTGATACAAGCCCTTGTGTGGGTTGTGAGGTGACTGCACTTTGTATATTGTCACCTCCTTCACTGCTTTCTTTATTTAGGGCAGACAACTGCTTATTCATAATATCTGGTTCTGTGTCAATGTCCTCATCTTCAATGTTTTCTTCCTTGGAAGATTCCATATCCTCAGATGAAGCTATGTCAGAAAGGTCATCAATAGCACTTTTATTTACAGAGTCAGAGAGCAGAATATTTGAGTCATCTTCGGATTGTGTTTTTATTTCGGATTCATTACTGGTGCAAGAATTTTGTGTTCCGGTGCCAATAACACCAGGATAAACACCAAACTGCTTATAGAAGTCTGTTGTAAAATTACAAAAAGTGGATTCCATGTGGCTGGGCCAGGCAGCGCTCTTTTGCTCTCCCAGGGTCTCTTTATTTTGTCCTTGAGTCATTTTCTCAGGAGCTGAGTCCAGCTGGCTCAGCATGTTTGAAACTCCTGCCTCCTTGCTGGACTGCACAGAGGAGGGGAGCAAGCTCACTTTGTTCACCGAGGCTGAAACTTCTCTAGACTGCTCTTTGTTGTTGCCTATGATGTTGTCTTTACGTTTAGCCTTGCCCAAGTGATTGGCTTGGAGGTGCAGAGCCATCAGCTCCATGGATGAAGTTGTAAAGGAACAAAATAAGCAGCCATGCCAAGCAATGTTGTCTTGTACAGTGACAGAGGACCCTGGCAGGGAGGCTGCATCAGGCCTGACCGACAAGTCCAGAGGCTCGTATTGCGACTTTTCTGTTTTCCGCTGTGAGGACTTGCTATTTATCTTCTCCTCACCACCATCTGAGCCTAGAGCTTTCGCTGAAAGTGGATCTGAGAGAGCTTTATCCTTCATTTCTTTTTCTTTCTTCAAAGAACTTAGGACAAAGCTGTCCATGAAAGCTTGCAAAGACCCTTGAAAGTTCACACCATTCCCGACCATGTTCTGGTAAGCACGGCCAAGTTCAGAGAAGTGTGTTCCTTTGGAAGATATGTCTGAACCCTTCATGTTTTCTGATCCTTCAGATGACATGCCAGCTGCCTGTCCTTGCTGATCTCCAGAAGAGAGCATTCCTGACGTCCACTGCTGTGAGACCATGCCACTTCGGAAGTCGATACCAGGAAGTCCCTTGAAGGCTCCTCTCAATATGTCTGGTCTGATAAACACAGAACTTTTACTTGGTGTCTCATCCTTGTGTTCCTGACTTGCACTCTGCCCAGAGAGCGGTCCTGCTCCGTTCTGTCGCTCCCGATGGTGCCGTTCCAAGTGGTATTTGAGGGATGCAGACTGAGTGCCAGCATAGTCACAATGTGGACACTTGTAAGGCTTCTCACCTATGGGTGTGGACAAAGAGGAAAATAGAAAGAGAGTTAACTGTGCTTTGGTCTATGGAGGAATGGAGAAATTTAAAAATCAACATTAGCTGCTTAAAAACAAGATGATCTTGGAATTAATAATTAATTAAAAAAAAAAAAAACAAACGCCTTTAATCGAAGACTAATTCATGAACTGAGTATTTCTAAAATGGGTTTCCAGAATGTGGGGGTATTCAGGAATGACCTGATATCTACACACAATTAGACATCCTTTTCTTAATCTAACATGTAGAAAACTGTTGTAGAATTAAAAGCTATGATTATGAAAATGAAGCATAACAATTTCAACCACAGTAATCATTAAAAGTACAAGTTTAAAAAAAAGGGAGACAAAGAATGTAACAAATGGATGGTTGCAATATTTTGTGTATACAATTGCTCTAAAATTTGTTTAAATTATACACATGGAAACCATTTTTAAACCTAAAAATTTTATGGCACTGTTACGCAAGACTGAAATGAATGATTTAAGTCTTGCTCTGCAGTAAATCATGGATATAATTAGCAAATGGCATACTGCACAAGTAATTTATCATTATTTGGAGGGCACCATTCCAGAAGGATTCAAAGATCTGCAGACCTACTGCATTGTTTCTAAATAAAGAACTATAAATACAGATTCTATAAAATATTAATATCATTAAACTACATTATGATTGCAGCATATAAGAACATATAGTTAAAATAAAAAGTAGTCCGTAAAAAAAGAAATCGAGTAATGAAAAATACAAAATATATTTAGTTTCTCTATTTGAAATTAGTATTATCTACTGGTTTTTGCAGTCCTTTAATTTTGTACTAACGACATTTCTAAGGCTCAAGTAGTAAAATGTGTAATTTACCTACCATAAGCTCTTTTCTAGGTTTGCCTTGAAGAGAGTTTTAAAACATATAAGATTATTTCCATGAATTAAATAAATACTTGAAGCTCACCCTAAACTTTTATTGTTCTTCCTATACTTTGAAAGAGCCAGAAGATTTTACACATATAGTAAATATTCACATATAGTCATAAAGACATATCCAAAAAGAACATACACTAAGCTAAAGTATAACTAAATTTTTGCAGAGCATTGTTAGCAATGCAGAATTTCTTTTAAAGGAAAAAGTATGGAAACCCTCACTAAAAGTCACAAAAATCTGAAAGACCTGCATGGTGTCAATACTCCCAATTGTTTCTATGAGGAAGCTTTGCAAGAGGATGAAACTGTTTTCCCTAGGTAGCTTTTTTTTTTTCCCTAAGTGATACAAAAGACAAAGGCACGCCTCTTCAAATGGTACAATGGAAACATTTGTTTTGAAAACTTCCTCCAAGGTAAAAATGCTGTATAATATTATGTAGTCCACCAAACCATCTGGAAAGTGATCCACTTTCAAATAACCTCAAAATCTGATACAAACAAAATTGAAAAGCTTTCAAACTTCTGTTATTTAAGCTAGAGGTTCAGTTGAAGGGCTGGTAAATACAGGAATTTCACACGTATAAGGTGCACTCTTTTGACTGAAATGTTGATCAAAACCTGGAAGTGCGCCTTATACTCCTGTGCACCTTATATATGGACAATGATCAGAAATTTACCAACCAGAAAGTGCGAGCCCACGGCAGCCCTGAGCCGAGCCCACCCAGCCCTGCGATCACGCGATTCTGTTACTAATTCGTTACTTTGTTGTTCGCGGATCCTCGCTGCAAAAAAAAAAGTGTGCCTTAAAGGCCGGTGTGCCTTATATATGGACAAAGTACGGGAAAATACTGACAACCCGGAGGTGCGCCTTATAATCCGGTGCGCCTTATAGGTGTGAAACTCCTGTACTTGGGAAGCTGCTGCTCTCAGTGATGGCAGGAATTCACTGATGAGATGCAAGCCCAGACACTCCCATGGCCATGGAGTGCTGCACCAGAGCAGGGGCTGGATACGTGCTGCAGTCCAGCCTGGGCTGAAGCAGCTTAAAAGCACTGGAAATTCTAAATCCATAATGTAATCCTGAAGCTAAACAGTGAGATATGAGAGCTTTATATCAAACCACATCAATCGACCTTTTTGGAGGAAAAAAGTGCAGAACCTCAAACAAGAGGTGCTCAGCAGAGGGAGAGGCAGTAATTAGCATGGTTCATGCTTTAGGCCTCGGTCCACTCAGCTTAACAGAAGAAATCAGACTTAAACATTTCAGTGAAACTCTGATTCTTTCCCAATCACCTAATTAAGCTCTGGTGCTTCACTGATGAGGAGCAGGGGCTGTGTTTAGTGGGAGTTGTGCAGAAACAAACAGTGCCTACTGAACCACAAACCTGAGACAGAACCCTCCTGTCTGGGCTCCCCTGGTGCCAGGTGGGTACCTGAGCACATGTACAGCCATCACAGGCCTTTGGGAGTAGGGACAAGGACAGAAGACACTGGCTGTCTATTTGTTTGCATTTCTGCAGGGCTGTTGGGGAGTGTGCAAACTCTGACAGCTGTGCTGCCAGTCAGAACAGGGACAGGCAGTAATGCTGGGTTTACCGCATCTTGTCACTGCAGTATTTTTGGAGCCATTTTCAGTTGTTCTGATGTTTGTCCCACTAGTTACTGTCAGCAGCCACTAAAAAAGGTGAAAAACAAGTGCCAGACTCTACAGGGTTAAATGTTCTGTCTTGAATTTTCACTCGTCTTAATTGAAAAGTTCTTCCTCAATATCCCATATTCCTTCACGGAAACCTTAAACACAATTATATTGAGCACTTCCTTTTATTCTAATGATAGTTCAGTGTGTTTGCATTGCACATCAAGTGGCACCATCAAAAAGTGTGTCCCAGCATTGCAGGCACTGCATCAACTGCTGGAGAACTGTTGCCGGGAGAAGGAGAAATTCCTAATATAGTCTGTACTGATGTTGCTGAAAACATGCAGGTACTGCTTAGAGCAGTATGCATATATAAAAATGGCTACAAGTAAGTTGAAAAATGCTAGTTCTATTTTCTACTTCTAAAAGTGCCTTCAGTCGAAAGCCCTGGGCACAACATGCTCTCATTCTGAATTGCTACGCCTTGAAGTCATTCCATTTTCTGCTCTAAGGCCTCTTCACAGACTGAGCTTCCATTCAGCAGAGGAGATCTGCACACAGCTCACCACCAATGACATGAGCATTGGACTAAAAGAAGACACTGACTGAGACAGTGTGATAAAAACTTCAGATCCCTCCCAGCCTCGGTGTGCTGCCTTTGTGGTGCTCCCACCCCTCACATGGTTAGAAATGAGATCTAAAGCTGAAGGTCTGAAATTGAACTCAACATGTAGCACCACACTGTGCCACCTTTGCAATGCAGGACTGGCCAAACAGCATTGTTCAAGCCTCGCTGTTCTCTTCCAGATCCAAATACTGGCAGTGGTTAGTTTACTTCAAAGCAGTCCTCAGTGCTGCTATTTCAAGGGCTGGCACTGGGAGAAGGGAGTAGGATGGAGTCAATCATCTTTGAATCTTTTTAATTTAGTCTGTCAGTATTTCCTAAATTCAGTAATTGTGCAGTTATTTAGATGCTACTTCATCCATTCAAATTAATAACCAGCTACACCCTGTGTAAGACCCTGTACAAATGACAAAACAGAGTTATAAGCTGCTGTTAGAAAAATCCCAGTCTAACCTCAAACCAAGCCATTTTCAGTGGAAAACCCAAAGGATCGCTAATTTTCAGGATTCTATCAGCGAATGCAGTAGTACATGTCCAAAGAACACTGCAGGGGACAAGGGAGGTAGGCTATGATTCTTGTTAGAAGACAACCTGTTTGTGTCTCATACTTTGAGGAAAGGTTTCAGAGAATTCATCCTGGTGTAATGACTACCCTGGTATTATTGCCAAGAGCAGTGTCTGGATGAGTTATTTAACACTTAATATCAGTTCACATAAATTAATGTTGCCATGTAGGAGTGAGGGAACATGACTTTTTCAAAATAATTTTCTGCATTTCATATCCAAGAGTCATTTTTCATTGTTCACAAGGGCAATAGCCAGCCTGAATTTAATTCTCTGGCCCTGTTTGCATGCTTGCAAACTTTTTTCACAATGGAGTAGGATGAGAGAATATTCCAGCATGTACAATGAACAAAACCACAAAGTCTTACAGGGAGTACCTTATCTGGGCAGCATAATCACAGTTCTGATCTACCTACTGCTCTGGTTTACAAGACACCAGCAATCTCAGAGGAACTATTTTATATCAGGATAAAGTAAAACAATAAAAATTCAATGCTGCTTGTAAAATCTGCACAAAAGCTTGGTAGATAACTGGAAACAGACATGTTGCCCAGCAGAAATAGGTCTATTTGTATAGCAGGTTTATAAACCATCCAGCTGTACAACCTATGCAGGAGATCCCCAGTCCTGCTCAGAACACAATCTGACCCTACTGGTCAGGGGAACCATCTGCTACAGGCTGTGCAAGGAGACCACGGCCAGATTATAACCAGATTTATAGATTTTAAAGCCAGAAGGGACAATTATGATCATCTAGTCTTATCTGTTCTACAACACAAGCCAAAGATCTTCACACGATAATTCCAGCATTAGAGCGTAAATACATTTTGAAACAAAACTTACCTGCTTTAGTTTAAACAAATTCTGTTTCAACAATGGCAGTGAATAAGACTCCAACATGTCCCTAGGTAAACTGTTTGATTATTTTTACAGCTCAAAATGTGTTCCTTATTTCTAGCTTGAATTTGTCCAGTGTTTGCTTCTTACTAGTGAACATTGCTACATTTTTCCCTGGTAGATTGAACAGATTTTTTAAATTAAAAAGTCTTTCTCCTGAGGAAGGTATTTGCAGACAGAAAAACAGTCACTTCTTCACCTTCTCTCATCCTTGAGTAGAACATCCTTGCCAGTTTCTCAGTGTCCTTTTAAATTATGGGTACCCACTAAAGCTTTGATGAAATTTCAGCTTGATAGCAATTTTATACAGTCCAAGACTGTGTTTACATCTATAGATTTAGCAATCAACTAACAGCTCATACTCTGTTGCTTCTCTACCACAGTCCCAGGCCCAGTTCATCACCGCCTCTAGTATTTTTTCCTTTACATGTTGCTGATTTAAAATTCATATTGTTGAAAAGAGCCCACTTGACTAAGTGACTAATCAGTGCCTCCCCATGATTTTTAACATCTTACCATTTTTTGTGCCATTGGTAAATTTTATCAACAGTGATTTTTATATAGTCTTCCAAATAATGACAAAATATCAAACAGATGAAGCTGAAAGCACTGCTGTGGAACTGAGAGTTTATGAGAGTTTATTTCATCTTTGTATACTGATTTTTAGGGGATTTTTTTGTGGTTGTTTTGTTGTTGTTGAGATTTTGTTGGGGGGATTTCTACATAGAGCAGGCTACTTTTGTGTGAAGAAACTTCATAAAACTTCCTTTCATAAAATAAAATTGAATTAACTATGCTACCAATTTTCAATTAATTAACCAGTTCATTCTCGACTTTCACTCCAAACTTTTGTCAGGGTACTCCGAATTTCAAGGCCTTAATATTCTTTTGGGAAATACAAGAACAACCAGACCTTTACTACCACTATGAGTACTCTGGATCTTGCTCTGTGTTCCCAGACTGGTTTTGGGCATTTTTTTTTTTCAATGAACTTTAATGATTTGGAGAGCTCTTCAGCCAGGGTGTTAAAGATTTTATCTATAAGTTGTCCAGTCTCATTCATTCTAAAAAATGTTAAAATGCAGTGGGCTACAGCATAACAGTTTCATTACTTAACAGGGGCATAACTGTGTCATTGGGAAATGCTTGTGAGAGCCATCATGCTTCTTTCTGGGGACAGAGCAGAAGAGTATTTAGTCTTCTATACCACGGTTGATAATTTATTATCTATTCTTGTCCAGTATTAGTGAGATACCAATTGTTTGGCCTGCCAGATCCCCAGAATTTTACCCCATTTTCCATAACCCTCCTAGAAACAAAAATATTTCTTACTAGTGCTTTTAATTTCCCGTATCAAACTTCTTTATTTCTATTTATTTAAACTTGGTGCTGTGAGCTTCTTCTTTAGTTATTATTTAAGATACAGCTTCTTAGCAATCTATCCTGCAGCCCACACTCCCTTTCCCCACCGAATGCCCCCCTTTCCCTTCCAAATAGGATTTCATGAGTGGATTGTGCCCTTCTGCTCCTCGTGGTGCAGTTCCTCAGCACAGTGGCAGCTGTGCACCAGGGCAAGAACCCCAGCCCCAAAAAACACTGCAGGGGGGCTGTGACAGTCACCTGGGGACAATCTGAGCTGCAAGTCGACCCCACACATTTCTTCACAAGCTACAGTTTGCTGTTGTGCAAAGCAAATGAAATCAAACATCTTACAATTCCAGAGAATACTGCTTAATGAAAATATTGAAAACATTTTCCAGCATTTTTTATTTTACCATTGAAACAGTTATTGATAACCTATTTTATCCATTGTGCAGTAGATATTTTAGAAATGAATTGCTGTATGGTTTAATTAGTTCATTATTATGCCTATTCTTACACGGTAATTTCTTTTATCATTCTAATCATTCACTTCACACTTTTTAAACCAAATGGAATATCAAAGGTTCTGTAGAATTATTTTTGGATCCTGCACATGTTTCACCACACAATTAATCTGTTTGCCAGAAATACTGGTTAACTTCTTCTCTTTACTACTTTCCTTTACTAGTCATTTTTCTCTATTATATAAGATGAAACTACGTGTAACAGGACAGAATTTTGATGGTTTTACTAATTTTATTAAATATTTTTCATTTGTGTACTTGCCGTCACTATAAAATATTTTAATTTTTATAAACTTTTATAATTGAATATTTTCCTTAATTTATATCTCATCTGCAATATTTATTTAGTCTTTTTACATGTCTTTACTTAGTTAAAATGCAGAGAGATAAATACAGTTGTTACTTTGCAGGGAAGATTCAGTACATTAATATAAACTGTGCACAATTCCCCCAAAGCATATATATATGTTGTAAACCTGAAGACTTTTTACACAGCTGCTTATTGCTAAACAGTGCCTTGTCCAGAAGGGGACAATCTGTGTCTCTAATTGCTGTCACTGAAGCTGAGATTCATTATGTGACTTTCCCATTAAAATGTGAGCATTAATTTGTATAATGAAATATCACCCACTGCAGTGTTCATTAGCCATGCCCTACTGTATACTGCACATTGTTAGCTACCTAGAAACTGTAGTTAATTTCACTAATGGATATTTCCCTACTTAGTGTTTGGTAGGAAATTTATACTGTAACATTACCTCTTAAACTTTTAAGGAAATTTAAATTCAATCAATTATTTTCAACAAAAGTTTGGGATGTCATTAAGACAGGAGAAAAGGCATGCTGTACAATGTTAAGGATGGGAAATCTGGAGGAATCTGGAGAAATGAAAAGTCCTTTTAGTTCATCTTAGAAATGTAAGAATAAAGGATGTTCAATACCAAAATTGTCTCCTCTTGGAGCACACATACCCATTTTCCTTAATTATTCATATTGCTCATCCCACTACAAGCGCCTTCAGAGAATGGCAACAGGCAGTCTTTTTTAGGAAGGAAATGTGAATTGAATTCATTTAAAACAGCACCATTTTTACTCTATTTCATCAGTTCATCTAAGCATGGTTTAAAATTGGCTAGTCACATTTCCAAGGGAAAATGCAGTAACACTGTAAATGCATATAATACATCTAATATATGCTAGATGTGTGTCATCCATATCGTAACAGACTCTCAGTCAATGGACACAGCCCTGCCAAGTTTCTTCTTCCTATTCATCTCTCTCTTAGCTTCCTTCTGTTTAGCACAATCCAAACCATCTTTCCTTTGCTCACACACATTATCCTTTTTCTTCTACTCAAGGGATTTAATTTTGTGTGTTATACTGGGAATATACCTGAGCATCTAATGACAGCGCAAACCCAAACTGGTCTGTATCTGCAGTAGCTTCTGAGGGTTAATGCAAGGTGCCAAGAAGTGCTAGAGCCACTCTGAAGCCAGCTCCTACATCATGTCCCCTGTCAAAGGCAGGACATAAGAAATTTCCATTTCTTACTCTTAACTGTTTCTGCACAGTCCAAAGGCCAAGGCATGCAATGTACAACCCACACCACTTACTGTGTTTCAAGGGGATTGAAAGTGCTCAGGAACATAAAGGAGATGGTCAGCTCCCTGAATGAAGGGACCTTAAGTTGCTGCCTCCAGAGGGGCAAAATTTCAGCTCTAGAAGCACCTGCATATGGCACAGGATAGGTCTGAGATACTCAGATGGTCTTGTTTTTGTGTTCCACCCTTCCCAGCTGTACAAGGCACTGTTTTCCAGCAAGGGGCTGACCCCTAAACTGGTCAGCCCTACCATGTGCCTGCTGTGCACAGCCAGCTCTGCCCCTGCCTCTCCTCCCCAGTTTGTGTGAGCTGGAGGGCACAACTGCCCATCTCTGGCTGCTGCTCAACATGAAGAACTTATCTAAGAGGGCATGAAGAGTTCTGTCTGTCCTCTCCAAGACCCAATGCTCCTAAGCATTTCAGCCTGAAAATCCTTCTTCTCTCTATTCAGGGATGTCCCAGGAATTGTCTCATCCATCCACTGTTTTTAGACCAAGAAAGAGGAGAAACTGATTTCACATGATTATGCCCTTTTCCTCTTATCACATGGGAACAATCACAAATCGTATCTTACTATCTTCCCCTTAAAGCTCTTCCTGCCTGAGTATCCCTGAGCTAGATAAGAAAAATCCTCTACAGTTGTGTTGGGATAAAACTAAGTGTGCTAAATAAATTTTTTTTTTTTTTTTTTTACCTTCACAGGCTTATTATGTGACAGCAAACCACACAGAAATCAGGGCTCAGTGTGGAGTAGGTTGCAACCATGAAATATTCAACAGAAAAAAGAAGCAACCCAAGCCACTGGCTAATTCTTCAAAAACAGAGCACAGCTTCCTCCTCTTGTGCAAGATTAAGCTGCTTCTCCAGCTTTTTTGGGCCAATTGCCACAGAAGCACCTCCTGGCTGGATCAGGCTTTGGGTCTGCTCTTGGCATGAGTACCAAACCAACCCAGTCGTGTGCCTCCAAACACACAGATGTTCCAAGGAACCTGACTTCTGCTGAGCTGCTTGAGCTCATCTCTAACAAACAGGTGCTGTGAGAACAAGAACAGTAATTGAGTTAATGTAGTGGAGAAATACAGTAAAGTGTTTTTTATCAGTCAGTTATATGATCCAGGCATATAATAAAGACAGAGTGTGACATACAAGGCAGGAAACTGTCCCTGAGAAGCATGAGCTAACCAATATTTGTTTAATAACTATATCTATTACATCACTTTCACTGACTGCAAAGCAACTTAATTTTTATTTAATAACTCTAGTAATTTGCCAATTTACATTTTTATATTATTTATTAGGATTATTTCTAATATGTAAAACATTGCTTCACTCAAACATACTCTTGTCATTATTTACAAATACTTTGTTCTCAACCTAATGGAAATTGATCTTTACCTATTTTAAAATTATAATGATTTTTAAATACATTGTAAATGTTGTTTCCATAGTTTCTTTTAAAAAATTTTTCGTTATATTATACGGTTTATTTTTTTTTCTTGTTTTAATTTTCTTTAGTCAGTATTAATATGCAATTTTTATGGAATATTTTCATTGTAATTAATTTACTTTCCATTAGTTCTAAGGCACAAATTCCAAATGTATAATCACTGCCATGTTTAACATAAGAACAAAGTGATCACTATATAATAAAACAAAATGAAGAGATGGGTCACCTCAAGTTATTTTAAAGAAATTATTTTGCCTCTCAAATACTAAAAATTTCAAACTCTTTAACCTCCATAGTTACGAGATTATTTTCCAATAAAACAACTATAATTTCTTTACTTTTATGACATTGGAGAGCACACAAGTAGGGTTTTCACCAGGTTTCTTCTTCTCTCCCTTTAAAGTTCGAAACACACAGAGAATATTCTTGCCCTAAATGGTTTGCAATCCAATCAGACAAAACTACATTAGGGTGCCAAATTTTAATTTCAGTGTGGTATACTCCTAATCCACAATGCAAAAAAGTAAGAAAAATACAGTGAACAAATTTTCCCATTTCAACAGTGATATGTTTTCCTTTGAATAACTTTAATTTTCTGTTTTTCAAAATCAGACCTCACATTCAGAAACCCAACATTAAGTATTGGACCTGTGCACGCACATAGGAGAAACATGACTACAGATTTTGGCAAGGAAGGGAAACATTGGTACTTCAGTGAAATAAAAAATGAAAGTGAAGTTTTTCAAGTAGGAGGTATAACTGGGATGGATTTCTTCATGCAATTATTTTACCTTCCCCTTAGGAAAGTAGCAGTAAAATTCTGAAATTCAATTAAAATAGTTTAAAAATAAAATTACAGTTATGGGGCCTGTTATGTCTGTTTTCAAAAAGATGTATCCCAAATCTCAAGTTTTAAATACTCTCCCCCAAAGCCTACCATGACAATTAAAACTGGGTAGAAAACAGGATCCTATTGACCATATAAATTTCAAATTATGCCAACAGGACCTGAGGATTACAACATTTTATGTCAGAATTTAGTTATGGATAAAGTCTTCTTAAACACAGACTGTGTCTCTACCTGGACCTTGCCATGCACATATGTACTTTCAAGCAAACAAAATATTAAAACATAAATGAAGTGTCTAGAAATAACTAGTATTGAGAGCAGTCCTCCCAGTGAGAGAAATACCAAAACAAAGTGAGTGTCCAGCCCAGTAACAAATCTCTGTAGGTAAAATGTTGTGATTGTTGCTGAAATAAAATATGGGAAATTTTACCATGGTAAAAAGCTTGACAAGTTTTATTACTTACAAGTACTAAGTCATGTGAGTTCTAGTGGGGAGAAAAAAAAAGCAGATTGTGGAGCTGATGCATTCATATGAACAGTGAGAGGTTAAAAATGAGCATGCTAAATGAAACAAAAATAGTAACTGAGAGAAACATACAGAATCCCTAAGCAGATGCTAAGGAAGGCCTTTGAAGCAGTTAGTATAACTAAGTCTGAAACCAATAGGCTTATGCCTATTGAAGGACAAGGGTAATTGAAGGAAACAGTGATGAAGCAGGGAAGGAGACAGAAATAACCTCAACTGGGAAAAGATGATTCTATTAAAGTGGTCTTTATCCAACAACACATTCCTTGTGCTTTTATTTAAGACTGTCATACATCTTTCTCAAAAGACTTTCTGCAACTAATAAGTTGAGATCTACAGTGGGAATTCAAGCTCCTAGGCACAATCCATGTTAACCCCCGCACACACGTGGCTCCCTTGTTCCTCTCACCTGTGTGTATTCTCAAGTGGACCTTTAAGTGGTGGGATGTTCTGAAAGTTTTTCCACAATATGGGCAGTCTTTCATGGCAGAACCAAGGCTCCTGTCTCTCAGTAAAGCTGGCTGCTGGACTCCTACAGATCTCCCAGCTTCTTCTCCAATGTCTGCAACACAGAAATGTTCTCACATCACTTCAGCACATGTCAGAAGTTGTTCTCACTAAAACTGCTAACACAACACAAAGTTAAACATGTCAATACTACACCTGTCTATTTCATTCTTTAAATCTGACAGAATGCTGACAATTCATGTATTTTCTTGTTATTGTCTTAAATTATTTCATCTTTTCTATCATGTTTTTAAGCAGCATATGGTACCTTTATATACTGAATTATACAAGAAAAGAAACAGCTGTGTCAGCAGCTGGTTTGATTTCTTCTTTTGCTTAGTTCCTATTAATTTTTTCCCCAAAAGTTTGAGATTGTTGTTTTGTTGAATCTATTTAATTTATAAGTATTGTGAAAACCTGTAGGCTTTGAGAGGGAAAAAGTTTGCACCAGTGTATTAAAACTTCATAAACCCAGAGAATTGTAGTGATGAGGGGTACGAGAGCACTGACAATGTCTACACACAAAGCTAACCAACTTCCTCTGCAACATCTCAGCATTGGAATTACAACAGGCAATCTAGAGAGTGGCCTAATATCATGTGAAAAACAATGAAAAAACTGGTCAGATGAGGGGGAATTCCATCTCCCTCTAACCCACAGCTCCTGCGTTTCTCCTTCAGAGTTCACAGCCACACTTGTTCTTTGCATCATAACACAATGGGTGAGACTTCAGGACACCTCTTCCCTCTCCTGATATAAAGAAACAGTCATTTCAGCCATCTTGAACGAACTGCTTTTATCCAAGCAGGCATGGAATAAAGTAACTTACCAAAAGACTCACATAAAAATTGAAAAATAAAAATAAAAAAAAAAAAAAAAAAAAAAAAAAAAAAAAAAAAAGGTAGGGCATTAAAAAAAAATCATTATACAAACCACACAAGGCTCATCCAACATCTTGTACATAGAGGTTCATGTAATATACTAGAAACATCAATTAAATATCACTTACTGTAAGCACCTACTCATGATTTCACCAAAAGCCATGGCAAAGTTGCAGGTGTGACCCGGACTGACACTCCTGGCACGTCAGGAGCAGGACACATGGACACAGCATCACAGCCTGTGCAGAGCTGAGCTATCTGGGTTACATCCAGGTGGGGAGCACAGAGTTCAAACCTGCTCGCGGAGTCTTGATTATTTCAACCATAAACTATGGACCAAAAATGTTCTGTCTTTACCCATATGATGTGTAACTAAAGCTGTCAGGAAACACAGTGCAGCTTACACAGCATCACCTTTTAAATGGAAGTAATGGGACATGAGAAACACTTAAATATTTGGCTCTAATAAAATTTATTCTCACAATAGCAGAGACCCAAATGCCACATTTCTGGAAAAGGTAACACTAATAAGCATTTCAGTATGTATTATAAAATGGTTCCTCTAAACTATTTTGCTTAAAGCTGAAAAAAGGAAATTACAGAGCTATTTAAAATATATATATATATATTTATATATATCTAAAAATGCTTATCTCAGTCATGTATGCAATCAAGCTATTGCTACTTTTCAAAAGGCAAATCTGATATTTTCACATCAAATTCTTGTTTAACATTTTCTGACTGTTCCAAGACTGCAGAGCTAAAGCATAATATTTAAGTTAGAAAGCTAGTAAATGTCATTTTGAATTATCTTCAACTATGTAAAGTTGCACACTACAGGAGTCTATTTTGTCTTTGTGAGTTAGGAAAACATATGTAGGTGCTAGCCTATAATTCCAATACCCCTGAAGACTTTAGATTTTCTCTGTTTTTACTCCTCAAAAGTTGTATATAATTATGGCTTAAGCTTCTTTGGGAAAAAAAACTAATTCCTGAGTGCAAAAAGATTTTTCTGAAGTGCAAAACATGGAATGCATGATGATAAACTGAAGGATTTTGTTTTGGTTTTCAATAAATACTATATGAGCATTATAGATAAATATATAGATAAAGTTAACAAGCCACTCAGGAGGAATTTACAGAATAAGTCTACTAGCTATGTTTTGCTATATGTCACTCTAAATGATGGCCTGTTATCCATTTGCCTTTTATCTTTCTATCTAGAATATGTGTGGCCCAATAAAAAAGAATAAATTTGTAAGATGAACAGCTCTCTTTGCAGATTTAAGAGTCTAATTTTCACTTTACACAAAATTGAATTTTTTCAAGGGAGCAAGACGATGGAGTTTACTCTAGCACTAATCCCTCTGAAAAAGCAAACTGAAAACAACAATGAAGCAAAGAAAGATGTGGGTGGTCTGAAGAGTTCTCTTTTAGATTTAAGTAGACATACAGTAGATAGCTCCAAAGGCTTTACTCCAACAGGGGCCTTACCTTGAAGAATTTTTCTTCCCACAGTGAAAGCATTCCTAAGACTTTAAAGCTGGGCTGAGGGGTTTCCTTTTGAATTCTTCTGCCTACAAAGCCCACCGAAGTGCTGGAGGCCATCGCTACCTGAATGAGCAGCTTTACATCTAAGTTCTTTTATTCCAAACAATGAACAGATATGTTCAAGGCTGCCGACTCTCCCCATCAAATGTTAACCCAGCTTCTTACTAGGGCCCCATTTTGGCACATTGTACCTCTTTGTCAAAGCACTTAAGTTTAAAATGTGCTTAACTTTAAAATGAGTTTAAGTCTCACTGGCTCTGTGACCAAGGTTTTCCTATACTGAGTCTCTCAAAAGTGATCTGTGGAAACTAAGGATGAAAAAAGAAGGGACTGACAAGAAAAAAGTTAGGAAGCAAACTGAAGAATACAAGCTATGCCAACATCAGAATATGTGGGGAATAAAAAATCCTCAGCTTTACCAATAATCATGGATTCTACAGCTCTGATGTTCCCCCTTCTCCTGTTATTGAAAGCACCTTTATAAGCAGAAACCCTCAGCTCTGTTAAATTGTGAAAAAATATAGCAAAAAAGTAGTTTCACAGATCTGCCAATCTAGGATTGGCCTCCACAAGTTAATTTATGATTTACTCAGGATTTGAGCTATGGTTTTGGGAGCTTCTCAATTCTGAGGATAAAAGATCAGGAAGGAAAGAGAACAGTTACTTATGTTACAGCCATTGTGGTTCCCTGAGTTATGTGGGCTATATGATGTGCACTTGATACTCGTGGGATTGCACTGCTTTTTTTGCTATCCACTTCCATTATAGGCAGGTCAGCATCCTGAATATCTTCCTGCCCATCCCAACCTTTCCTGATTAAAGTGCAGGAAATAAGAGACTAAAGTATGATATAGATGTACATACTAGATGTGAGGCTCCCAAGCATTATATCTGAATTTACTCTCACTGAGCTTTCCTTTCACTTTGTGTCTGTTCACAGCAAAAGTCCTGGACAGAAATGAGAGAAGTAGCATTTAGTTCTAAATGTGGTCTTTGTGCCAGTCTAAGGACAAGGAACAGCTGTGAGTCCCCAGCTGCTCGTGTGCTGTACCTGCTGCACAGAGTCCTCCCTGACCCAGGACACAGAATTCAGCCACAAATGAACTTCTGGGAAGGCATGACAGGGATATCTCCTGCACACCATGCCTCAGCTGCACTTAATGTGACTGTGCCCATGTTCTCACGGGATAAATGCAAGGAAAGAATGTTCACTTCAACATCCCTATCAGAAGATGGCGATTAACTGCATAACCAAAGAGACAATTTGGCCAAAAGGTGAGCAAATTGATTTGGCATGCAGACTGAAATAAAAATTAACCAATCCATAAGATCAGTATTAGAGGAGCTGCCCTTCTTCAGAAAGATGCCCAGATCTCAGGAGAGGCAGGTCTACAAGCCACCACTCCTCATCTACAGGGAGATCAGGCTAGTTCCACATCACCGCCACAGGCAGAAAGGAAGTTTCCACAGAGACAGATAATCCCAACAAACAGTTTTGGAGCCAGAAGCACTTTTACAGTAGAAGGTTAAAAGAAAGCGAGAAAGACACCAGTGAACTCTATTTTACAGTCAATATCTTAGTGCTGGTTATCAGAAATGGTCCAGCCAGAAATGAGCCATGGCCATGGCTGGCAGTGCCCTCAGCACACAGATACAGATGTCACAGAGGAGAAATGCCAACTTCACTGGCTACTGCCAGAAAAGAGAAGACAAACTTAGATCAACAGTGAATCTGTGTACTCAAAGCAGAAACTATCTAGGCAGTAATATATGAAGAGCAAAAGAAGAAAACTTATTTGACATTTTCATAGATATCCTGTGCGACTGGTCTACCTGTCTGGAGAATGATTCTACAAACGTGATTAGGAAAAGGTGGGTTGCTTTGGAAAAAAACAATGGTTTTCACTTGGTTAGGCAGCAGCACTGGCTTCAGTCATAGCAGCCAAATTCTGAAAGGAGCATCTACAGACATGTCCCATAAATTTCACCAGAGCATTTATTTGCTGGGTGTATGTGAAGGTGCAGAGATTCACAAAGAGGTGCTTTCATGTTCAAAGGGGCTAAACTGCAGCCCTCATGAAGACTAAATCATCAGTGAAGTCAGTTGGAATTTGTCAACACAAGGTTTGCCAAATTAGCCAAAAACAGGCAATCACATGGAAAAGGTAATCAACTCACAAAATAGGCAATCAGACTTACAGGTATGTGTTTGCTCTTGCACAATTTTCAACACTATTAAAGAACCCTTTGAAAATGTGGCCAGAAGCCTTTAAAGCTGCACTTAATCCCAGGTTTTCATATATTTCTGAAATTCAAAATATTTGTAGTTCTTCGAACCTGCCTGTAAAAGTTAATGAAATATGGTGCAACAAGAAGTGACCACAGCTATTTTCTGATGACCTCTAAGCCACCCAGATTAGCCTGTCTTGTGGCTGGAAATCAAGAAAGGAAGTCAAGAAAGCTGTTAGAAGATATTCAGTGAGTTAATCCTGTCACTGCTGTCAGCTTCTTGCAAGTATGCCTGAACTCACCTCATTCCCTGGGAAGCAACATAGAATATGCCAAGTTTCTGGGAAAACATGCTTTACCTTCCTTGCCTATTCCTAAGAGAAAGATTTCGTAATACTGAAAATAGTGGAAAATAGGAACATAATTAGGGATGCAATTAATCATAGTTTTCTACCTACCTGAAGTACCTTCAATTAGTATCATCCAATGTAAATGAGAACAGAATCTGGCCCCGTGCTCATCATTTGAAATTAGAACCTTATTAGTGGATGTCACTACACTTTTTTGCTAGTGAAGTTCATGGTTTCAGATGAAGGCTTCTAATATTACTAAATTTTATAGTTATATTTTAGGCCTCCGGAAAGAGTTACTAATGTCTTAGGTCAGGAACAACTTGCTGTCTCTATTGTTTCATCAAGGATTTAGGTTTTATAATGGCCATATAAGGGAATCTTAAACTGTTACTATGGATTGGCAGAGAATTTGTTTAAACACAGAGCTATTTTAGAAGAGAATTGGAAAGGAGGCCTTCTAGTAAGAAATCAGCATTCACATTGTTTGTATTATTAGAAATAAAGATTATACAAAGGTTCCACTGGTAAATAAAAAGATACCACGCCTGACATGAGAATTCCCTCTTGGCCCTCTGAACCACACAGACAAACATGTACAAATTGCCCTGCCTCTGTTAAAAATTAGTCACTGGCAAAGTTAAACTTAAAATACAGTCTAAATTAAACTGAAGTAAAAGGCCCAGGACTATTTGTATGAGGCAAGACTCGCAGCGTGTAGAAGTGAGCAAATGGCAGCCACAGCCAACACCTTGGGCTGCAGGGGAGTAGCTGGGGGTTATTTCGAGCTCAACAGGAAGGGAGCCAAAAGCAAATTCTAAGGAACTGGTGATGTGGTGGCTCCTGGAGCACCACAGCACACACCCCATGGGTTCAAAGCATTTTGCATGGCAATACTGTGTGGATGCAGTTATATCTTAATGCTTTTCATTGTGGTACTCTGAGACACGTGCAAAATCTGTATACACTGCACAGAGAGACATTAATGGAACACTTAAACAAAATTAAGATTTTGTTAATCACAAAATGTTTCTTATCCTCTTCTTTTCATTTCAATCAAATTCCCTACAGAGCTTTTTTTTCTTGAGTTCTTAGCAGTCTTACTTTTCATTTTTTTCTAAAATTTTAAAACCTTTTAAGATAATCAGAGATCAAATACAGTTTCTGAGTACATCATTTTAGCTGTTTTATTTCTTTGAAGAATCGTGTGACCAAAAGACATAGAAACTCGTATTTAGAAACTCATAAAAACACAAGGTTGCTAACTTGCCATTAGCTGACAGAGCTCAATTCTGACCAAAAAATGAGCATAGTGAAAAAAAAAATTTTTTTGGAGAATATTTTTTTGTATGAGACTTCTTTAACTGTTTTGTTTTGGGTTTTATTTTAAGAAAGAAGACATCTTAAGCACCTTACAATATCTTTCATTTAACAGTTGGCAGAAGGAAACTCCCAGATGAACACTGGCCTGTGTCTTTCTCTTTAACCAGCTGAGTGATCCAAGCTTTTAATAAAGCTGTTCCAATTATTGTAAAAGTCATCTAGTACCTTATAGCCACAAATATTGACAGTTTATTGCACAACGCATTCATGGCATTTGAAGGTCACATCATACATAATACATACACTTTTATAAAAGTGTCTGGAACAAAGAGATACATGATCAGCAATTACATCTTACCATTCGAGGGTATGATTTTATACTTATTGAAAATGAAATACTATAAGAAATGCAAATTGTTAATAAAACACGAAATAGTTCATTTTCTGTATTTATTGTTTTATTAATCAGCAGTACCAAGTTCAGTTGTGGAAAATCAATGGAATGCCATTCATGCCTCAAGAAGATTACAGTTAAATATCATTATCCTGCAAACCATCACACATATTCTTAGCTCAGCATGAGAAGAAGTTAGGTTCAAATTTTAATCTCATTCCTGTACACCTCTCCAATCCTACTGAGCTCAGTGTAACTTCAACACTTACATTTGAGTCAGGACTTCACCACATTATTACAATATTAGTTATGACAAAACTGAATTGAAATAAAAAGAGTGCTGCAGATTTGTTTTTAAAAATATATGCACATGTAGGCATGTCAAACAACTTCCTCCCTCTTCCAGTGCCCCTGACTTAAGGCTATTCTAAAAATCACACACATTCACAAATGATGTAATTAAAAGTTATTTAAAAAAAAAAAAGTTATTATTCAATTTATTCATTCAGACCTGTGCACAGTCCTTCAATAAATTCAATGGACATCAGAAATGCACAGAGCAGAGTCATGGAGTGCTTGCTTTTGGTGAAAGACTCTTTACTTTTTTGATGTCACTATTAGCTCCTGGAACCACTAGCTCCCTAATGAGAGCTGAGCTATAGACAAATGGCCATGGATCACTACATTGTTCTCCCCTACATTATTGCCCCAACATAATTTTTGGTGGTTTGTTTCAAAATTGCAGAACACAAAAACTTCTTTCCCAAGCCCTTATGCAAAACATGCAAAACTCTTCCACCATCCAGCCCCTTCATTGATTTTTCAGGCCTGCTATTCCAAAATCATGACCTTGAAATTCCACTTCCTTTACCGGACTGTGTAGCTGAAAGCACTTCCAATCCCAAATCACCTAGTTGGTCAGATGAAGCTCATGAAACTCCACGAGACTTGTGTAATATCTCCACAGGAAAAGAGGAGGCCTTAGAAGTGAATGTATTTTGCCATTTATCAGAATGTCATTTATCTAGATTGTACTAGTTCTTGCTTGCTTCAGAGGAGCACACCCGAGCTGCCAGGACACCCAAAATGTGTGTCTTCACAAGCAAAGTACCTTTTGGAAATTTTTGGGCCAGCAAAGTTGGGCTTAAATATATATCCATGGATCTTTTCTTGTTTTTTTGCCAAGGGTCTTTGCCATCTAGCCTCACAATTTACTTTGGCGTCCAATTATGCTTCTGATAGTAAGGTTATCTCCCAGAGCTTTCATATGACATGCTTCATATGGTTTTCCCCTCCCTTTCTTAAAACAAGTGCAAAATATTCTGAAGCTTTACCAAAAGTTAGTGTGAACAGCAGTTTGTGATTTTCAGCAGTTTTCTTACCCAAGCCCTTGACTCACCTGGGTTAGCTTTAATCCCTAAATTTCAAATGGGCACTTGATTAGTGACCAGAGAGAACAAAGTCTTTCCAAAATTCATACAGATTGTATACTGCTTTTGGACAAAATCCCAGTGGGGAGTCTAAGCAGAGAGGCTGTCCAACTGGACCAACTTTTGGATTTGTATGTGCTATTTGTAGGCAGGTGTTCAGGTACCAGATGGCCTTAAAACCCATACTACTCAGGTTATAGCAGCTTCTACAAGCTGTCTGCATCATATTCCCATCTCTGAGATTTGCAGAGTGGCTACATGGAGCTTGATAAACACTTTTACCTAGCATTACTCTCCTGATGCCAAGGCTAGATCAGATATCCAATTTGGGAGAGTTGCCTTACAGTCCCTCTTTAATTAAGTACTCCTGATCTCCCACTCCTGGGATGGATTGCTACTGCTGATTAAGCTCCAGAAGTAAGGATCTGTGGAGGCAATTTCATGAGGGAGAAAATGAAGTTGCTAGCTAATCAACTGAAATAACCATTAACTGGACTTCTGTGAATGAATATATTGCCTTCTTGCTTCCATGCTTGCTCTGTTTCTTCCACGTTAGGAGCTCTACAACCCTACAAAGCAGAGGGGTGAGGGGTGCTTCACCATGACCTCTATCTTGCTCCTAAAGCACTCATGGGACAAACAGAACCATTTGGTATGGTGTGCAGGCTGTACTAGGAAGGAAATCCAAGATGGTGTCGGTAAATCATAGGAAAAATGACAAATCTGGATTGAATCTCTGTTGAATCTTTTTCTCTAGGTTCTTCTCATGTTCCAAATAATGCAGTCTCTGAGACTCTATAAAGTACAAATTAACACTTATCTCATTGTAGTTTTCTAAATGCATTGATTTTAAAAAAAATTTTTTGAGTACTTGTATAGAAATATTTATTAATTACACTAGCCAAGTTTTGCCCTCTGTTTCTGGGTTTAAAAAAATCCAGAAAACAAACATATACTTTTTTCCAAGTGAGAACCGCAGACTTGCCTTCATTATAAGTAGCTCTCAGGTATCATTGGGTAAGTTCTTGCATACTATTGTTTAAGAAAACCCTTTTTCTTTATTATTATCTTATCACGGAGTGGAAAAATCAGCACAGAAGTGCCAGTAGCAGGTCATCAGATTTTATAAAATCTAATTCTACTAAAGAAAAGCATAAATTATTTAAAATGTTGCAGGAATGTCTTTCTGTAGACACCAGAGCAAGGGAAAAAAAAAACCAAAACAAAACAAAAAACCAAACAAACGAACAAAAAACAAACAAAAAATACCAGGCACGTAAAAAAAACCTGTACAGGTAGCTAAATTACTAATTTCCCCCTCAACAAAATGAGAAAGAATTAAAGACTCTCATTCCATTTACAGATTACTGATTAGAGAGGTGATGACAGAGTCTCTAAAGAGTGAATAATGTCATGGTGTGTGTTACAACATTTGGACTATGATATGAGAAGCTTTTGCAGTATCTGTATTTTCTTACTTTTAACTTTCCAGTGCTCCTTTCAAACTAAAGGATCACTTTGAGCTAATACAGATACTTTTGTAAATATTTTTTCTCCCATTTAACTTCTTTGGTACAAGCCGCTTGAGGATAATTTCCAACTTCTTTATCTATTTCACAAAAAGAAAAAAAAAAAGCTGTATTTGAATAAATATTTACAAGCAACTCTAAACTGCTGAATCTACTCTACTAGCACCCTTTTTCTATAAATAAAATATGTTAATTACATGAGTTTTGCTGTAATGGAAAAATATTGATTAAATTCATTACATTGAATCTTGTGAAGCAATCCTATAACTCTTTGGTATAGGTTTTTTTCCTCATTGTTTTAAGAATGTACTGTGAGAATACTGAGAACATGGTATCTGAAAGGACTAATTTTTTTATACTAATGTATCTCAAAAAGTACATCACTAGGTCAACTCATATCTATGTATTGTAAAACAGCCTTAATGTACATGGATACTATGACATGCTATTTGTGAGCTATATAAATCCTGAAATTGTGCCTGTGGAGCTGATCTATCAACATACCAGTTTTCCTCTTCTACTATGAAAATATAAAATTTTTTCATCTAAACTTCTCTGGTAAAAAAAAAACCAACAAAACAGTATTTTGAATTCTGTCTTCTGATTTAGCTGAGCTTGTGGCAATAACTGGTTTAGGCATAGGCTTCAGTATGCTGGAATGATCCTGAAACTAATTTTGCATGTGTTGGAGTTGGATTGTGGCCATGCACGTCAGTATGCTGGAACAGAGTTATCTAAATCCTGAGCCTTATTTTACATGTGCTGGTGTTGGACTGTGGCCCTGCAATCTTTTAGGTCTCCATCTGTAGCTATCAAAGCCAGGGTGTGCCTAGCCACTTGCTACTGCTCACTGCCTTCCTTCCACAGAAAAGCTCCAGACTCACAACCACCCTGTTACACACTGGGGTGACTGGGAGCTCTTCAGAGCCCTGGCCAGTCTCATCAACCTTTCCCTAAAGCCTCTTTGCTGCCATGACCAGCCTTTTGCAGTGCATCTCACTAGGATCCTAGGTGGTAATCTAGTCCCCCATCAGTGATGAGAAGTACTAACCTCTTTGACAGATGTTTCCCCAGATTCAGCACATTACAGTAACTTCACAACTATAAGGCACACTTTTTTTTGCAGCGAGGATCCGCGTGCAACAAAGTAACAAATCAGTAACGGAATTGCATGATCACGGGGTTTAGTGGCAGGTGCTCAATTTGCAAACATTTTTCACGGATCAGTGTAACCTTTAAACGCAGACCCAGGTGCCCTCGCCCTGCTGTGGGCCCTGGCACTCCCACCCGCCCCCGGCGCCAGCTGCCGTGGCTTGGCGCATGGCTTGGCACGACTCACACTTCCAGACTGGCAAATTTCTGAACTTTGTTGATATATATAAGGTGCACCGGATTATAAGGCGCACTTCCAGGTTTCGATCAAAATTTTAGTCAAAAGGGTGCACCTTATAGGCGTGAAGTTACTGTAATTCCTTTCTCAATACCAGGTAAAACAGCCCTCTCGTTTTTCAGCAAGCTATGGAGACCACAATCCCATGACTGATGGAAGACCCTCCCTAGTTTCCCAGCCTGAACATTGTCCTTTGCAGCCATCAGCCAAAAGAATTTGAAGTCCAGAAAGTCTAGTCCAAAACCTGGTGAATGTTTACTCCTGGGGAAATGGACAAGAAAAGATCAGGCACTCGGAGGCCACAATACAAGAAACCCTGGCTTTGCACCAATGTGGAGCACCAACACAGAGGCAGTAATGGGGACTGAGCAAAGCAAAGTCACTGTACAAGGTGTTTATCACCCTAAGATGAACTGGTAACTCCAGGGACATGTGGGCTGATGGTGACAATGTGCAAAGTTTTTGCAAGCCTTCTTCTGCTTACTTACAGCTCTTCCACCAGTAAATACATATTTTAGCCCATCAGGTGCACCTATAAAATTAGGAAATAATTAAGATTGGCTTGATTTACAAACACATTTCCCTACCAGAAGTTCTGTCTCCACGAAGCCCAGCAACCTGGGGAAACAACTTCACGCTAAGGTCAAAATTAGAAATTTCAATGAAGATCAGGCACTCTTCTCTGGCTGAATAGACACAAGGTATCTTACTGTCTGCATCAGAAACAGAGAAAGACTTATTTGAGAAGAGGGATAGTTGTTCCATCTCTTAACTTATTAGCAATGCACTTTCTTCAAATTCCAAGAGCAAAAGAAATTCAAAACCCAGGTAGTCTGCATGCACGGAAGCACCTTTTGTTTAATAAATAATTCAACCGTGTATTCCTTTTTAATTTAAAAACGGTCTGACTGAACAGTCAACAGAGTGAACTAAAGTTGGCAAAATACAGTGTTGAAAAATTAAAAAGTGTATTCAAGGCCATATTCATTTGCTTCACTTCTCATATACTGGAGAGACAGGCTGTGCTGAAGTTCTAGCTTTTTTCTTTTTCTTTTAAATTATACACATTCAGTCACATGATGCTTACTTGCCTTTGAAAGCTGCCTTGCCCTGGAAGCTTAGTCTTTCTCTCTTTCTGTTACTAGTACAGCAGCTGCTGCTCCTCTACCTCATGAACATCATCAGAAATTCAGCCAAAATGTTCTCATGAGCTTCTCTGCCATGCCTGTCAGGGCCAGACTTAAACTATCGACCATCTTGGGAAACAGAAATGCTGTAAAACCTTCTGGAAATATTCAGATCATCATCAGATTGATGATCTCATATATCAATAAGTGTATAGTGAGGTACAGGAAACACATCTGGCAGCAAAAATCTGCAGATATTGATGCACTGAAATCCATCCCAGGACTGACACGCTATTGCAAATGAGTACAAATACTTGGGATCAGTCAAGTGCATTTGGTACTTGCTTATTCCCTTGAAGATAGCCAAAAGCATATAGCGCTATTTTAAATATGAATTCACAGGCTCACTTTCTGTAGAATAAAATTCTTAGCAGTAAGCAGTTAAGAGTAAGAAAGAAAAAAGCTAATGGAGTCAACACTTACACAGCCTTCTGAAGCACAGTTTCAAAGACTTTCTTGAATCTTGCAGTAGACAGAAAGGAAAAAGTAATTATGTGATGAAACCTCCCTATTTCAGATTTCTGGAGATGAATCTGTTCCCCCACACATCTCAAAGAGGAAGCAGGTACTTAATGGCTTCCTAACACAGCACAGCCTTTAAGCCTCTGCTGTGCTGAGTGTTTGGTTCCCATCACTCTGAATGGCCTTCCCATGTTTTTAACCTTTCTGATCAGCACCTTTCTGGAGCAATGATCACTCTGTAACCATCAGACAACACCCACCAACATGAAATTCCTAGGCTGATAATGCTCACATGACATTAAATGCTGACACAAGGAAATCTTATCTCACAGAGGTCAGATATGCAGGAAAGAAGATCTTTAGTGGCAAAAAGAGGGGAAACTTAACCCTTACAAAGGAACATTACCTTTATAGAAAATGACTTGGCAATAAGATCTTTCAAAGTGGACATATTTATTTAAAACTCATCTTAGACCTTCTGGATGACATTTATGAGACAGAAATTTCACAAGTGCATCCTGACTATTACGCATCTTATGGAAGAAGAGCAGGCTTTCTTTAAATTTTCACTGTTCTGAACACTATAAAATTTCCTGCAACATATAGGATGGAAGCAACAACCAGACCTAATACATTTGTACCAATATGAAAATTTCAACATCTCCCATCGCTCTGAAAAAACTGCCTACGAATGATATGTCCAAAATGTATCTCTGAATCTGACAAAGTATGAACAAATGAAATATATCTACAGAGATTCAGACACAACTCCTCCCCTGCTAGTCAGAGAAACTTCAGGTTCTAATTTTGGCCAATTACAGGCTTGCCTTGAGATGCTCTGCAATAAGTACCATGTCAGAGAATAGACTGATTTAAACCCTGAGAATGCAAGCTCCTGCATTTGTGCAGACACATGTTTCCATGCCTTTTCAGGATGGCAGCCGTGGGAGTCACTCCAACAGCCTGGCAAGCCCACACAGAATTTGGTACATGACAATTCAGATTACATTTGAAAGCTGTCTGCAGTGGGACTGGCCAACCTAACAAAGTCATGCATGGGGTTGAGGAAAGGTGAATGGCAGCATAAACTGGCCAAATGAAAGTGAAATAATTCTAACAATTTTACTAGTACTGGCTCTTTTCTGGCTACAAATTCTACAGATATGTGTCCAGTCATGAGGGTCATGGGTATTTGTTTCCAAAGAGAGATACTGTTGACTACTGGGCAGAGGAGCTTGCTGATAGATGCTGAAATATTACAATAACGAGTGGACAAACAAACAGTATCTCCCTACTGCTGCCATTTTTTCATCATAGAACTGCAGGGGAGTAGCACTGCGCATTTAAAACAAACAGTGATGGGGAGATACAATTTCAGAAAAGCAGCTCAGATACCAGAGGGATGCTGAGGAGTGTTGCAGATCAGTGGAACTCATTCCAGAAAAGAATGGCTGGATAGTCCATCACTTCAATACTGCTCCAGTGAGTGCTGTTCACCAAACAGCTACATACTTCCTCTCTGTGTTCTAGGGTTCTTTTCAATTAATATTTGTTTTAGTTATGTTGAATCACTGCTCATCTACTAAGATATTATTTGATTTAAAAAAGAAAAAAATCCTTTCTTCTTGGTTATATTTTCACATGGGTTTTTTGAAGTAGGAGAGTAAACACACAGTCCCTATGATGGCAATCTCCATTCATAGTTTGACAACTAAATGTTGCGATGTTACTTGAAATTCCTGCCTCTTATCTTTCAATTTTTCTTTAGGGAAA
>VRYO01001792.1:3806132-3833632 GCA_009812075.1 Sialia sialis | reverse complement strand
AGGGACAACAGAGCCTTGGGAATGGACCAGGCTGGGAGCACAACTCAAGAAAACACCACTGAACATTAACTCCTACAGTTTACACATTCCAGCTGAACATTTGCATGGTCTGGGTGGTTTAAGGGGAAAAAACCAATTAAAAAAAGGGAAAAGGTAGAGTATCTGAACTCTGGGGTTCTATTTCCAGTACAACCACCATGCTGCTGTAAAACTCAGTTTACCTATTTGACAGGCTTAGTTAATTAATGTTTGTAAAGTGCTTTGAGATCCCTGGATGATAGTGCTATATAGGTATAAAGTATTATTATACTAGAAAGTAAAACGTCCCATAAAATAGATATTGCCCTAAATTCTGGTAAAAGTTAGTGCAATAATGTAAAAAGCTGGTTATGTGCCTACATTAAACCCAGATTTAAAAGCATTAGCACATCACCAATGTGCTCCTGTTTGGCATGTGTTTTATGCCCAATACCCTACTCTGGCACATTAACAATCTGTGTATTCATTTATCAGCAGTACATTTTGAATTGTATATTTATGGCACAGTGCACTTTTCATAGCTGAAAATTAATGAACATGCCTCTCTCGTAACAAACAAGCACCTGTGCTGCATAGTTAGTAATCGGAAACAGATTTATTTTTATTAGTGTATATGTGGGCAAAATTTTTATTTTTTTTAAACTATGGTATGCTAAAAGCTTGATTATAAGAGCATATTCTGCCAAAGGATATCTTTGTTTTATAAACTTCTCCTTATAATTTCTGCCTGTAATATTTTCTTTTCAGATTTAGTGATAATGCCTTCATATAGAATGTAATCATTTGTTTGCAGAGCATACTTGTCTTGACAAATCAAGTTCTGAGCGGTTGCCGACCACGACTATAACAAAATGAAAATCCACAAATAATGAGGAAGATAGAATTGAATATTTAACCATTTCAGCTAAGGAAAACTTCCCAAATATCTTTTCATATCATTCAGAACTCCAGCCAAAACCTGTATTACCTGGATCAGTTTCAACAAATTAATCCTGGAGACGAACTCTTCCTATTTCATCAGTTTTCTTTTTTATTATTTAAGCAGAGAGTTTATCCTAGAAATCAATGAAAGATTTGAAACAACAAAACCTATATATATAACTTGAAACATGCTCCTGGCCTTTTAAATCTTCATTTAGCTTCCTACCTGCTGCAGCTCTAAGAGGTCCAGGAGTCTGTTGCAGCACCATGAAAAAAGTACAGCCATCCTAGTTAAGTCCACACTATCTTTCTTACCTATTGCTGAGTATAAACATCCCCTAGCAGTGTCTTCACACATCTGTGAGCTGGTTGTTCCCTCTGTGGCTCCTTCATAGCCTGTGGCCTGATGACTTTTTTGGGGTTAGAAATTTAAATGGAAGGAACAAAGAGGGTCTTTCATCCCCCAGCTCTAACTGAACTAGACCTGTGTACCACTCAGCACAAGATGCTTCAGCTTACGCCAATGCCTGTAATGTCAGAGTCAAATAAAAACCTTGTCATTGATGATGGTGGCAAAAGGGGTAACTTATTCATTTCTACTTCACAGAGTATCTGTGTGGAAAACAATCCCAAACTACGAAGATAATCAAGTATTTCCAGAGGTGTTAATTTGGGAGCTTCCATTTCATTTTAGTAGACCACAACTTCAAATCCGAACTTGAATATAGACTCTTTCATTGAGCTCTTTAATCAAATTCATTTGTAAATTAAGCTACAAACAACCTGTCAAAGCCCATTAAGACACCTGAACAAAACTCTCCTGGAGTATGCACTGTACACCATCATGCAGTATAGCACATCAAGCCTCAGATCTACACTGCTCTTCTCTGTGGCTTTCTGCAGGACTGTTGGATGCAAACATCCTTTTCAATGGCCTACATCAAACATCGTTTCCTGTTCAAATACAAAGATGAAAATACCAACTTAAGAATATAAGAATGCCAGAAAATCTACCCAAAAATTATTTCTCTTCATTCATTGCTTGCTAATTTCCATTATATATCCCTCATGAGTTTTATAGTCCCTCAACCTTAGGAGCATACCTTGTATGGAGGAAAAATCAGCATTATTTTATCAGTCATTTATCTTATTCCACAAAAATATCAACTTCCAAAGAAGTCTGTATTTCTCAGAATATCTAATGTAAAACTACCTACGAAAAAACACATTATGAAAATGCCTGACATATTTAAATAGTATGCAATTGTAACAAAGATCCTGTTGAAATAAAAATCATAGCTGATGCTGAAGCTCTGCAATCCTGACCTCCATCAACAGGCAGGACATTAATGGTCAAATCAGTTCTTTCTCTTGCCTGGCTATGGGGACGGTAACTTCTTGCAATCATGCCCAAGAAAAGGCTCAGTTCATTCGCAACCCTGGCCACCAGACACAAAAAATCCTTCTAGGACTCCATAATAGCCACCCATTTCCTCATTCCAAATGTGTCCAAGTTCAGAAACGAACCCATTTCTCAGCACAGAACCAGAATTGGAAGGAACACAGTTTTCCCTCTCTGCTGCTGAGAACTGAGTAGTGCTTTTCACGGTCCGGTCACAGCCCAGCATGGAGTTGGAGCTGCGTTTTTGCTTAGAGCTCAGCGAATCCAGGATTTGGTTTTGGGAAACTTATGTGCTTCATGAGTTGTGAAAGAGTCCCTGGGTTAAACACAGTGGGGTTTTCTGAACACAGAAGCTGAGAATGGAAGTAACATGTGGAAATTTTGGACTCTTTGGGGAAACATGTACAAGGCATGCCTCACTAATAACTCACTATGAACAAAGGCAAAATGTTCCTCTGTGTCAGTAATGGTATCTTCTCAGTTTGGCCTTTTAATACTGATGTCAACAGAAGCCCTATCCAATTTTAAAGGTAGAATGTGTTTCAGTAATTTTTACCACAATTCTCTACCATATTTTATAGCAATAATGCTGTTACAACTATGATGATCTAAGGATGTAAGCACAGCAGAATTTGAAGTAACAGCTTATATTAAAAGACTTAACTACCACTAAAACAGCTAACATAACCTGGAAAAGCAAGAATGTATTTCAGGTACAAATTCTTTTTCAAGAAGAGAGCAAGCAAAAAACTTCCAGCTAAGTTACTGAAGTCAAACTCAAAACAATTATTCCCAGTCTATGCTTATCTCATATTTAATAGTGTTATTTGATCTGGGAATTATTTTTATTTTTAAGAAACAATTTCAATATTTATTTTTAGGGAAAAAAATTGTTAAGGAAATAAATTACTTGTCTTAGTTTTCAAGATATCCATTATAGCAAACCCAGAAACACTGAACTCAATATGCCTGTGGGGTAATTCTGCCATGACCAGCACTGTGCTATCGTGGTGAAGGGCAGACCTGCAAACCAATACAAATCTGTCCTGGACCTTACAAATGTTGTGATAAAATGGAAATTCATTAGAAAAGTCACTGTCAGAGGCTGATCATGGTGGTAATCTAACCATGATGCTACTGATGACCCAAACTGTGACAGTCAGCCTTCAAGAACACCTTTACCATACATTGCTGAAGAAATATGGGTTTGTGTGACGTATCTTTTAGTACTGGAGGACACAGCTAGTAGCTTAGTAGCCGAAGAAAATGGAGAATTTGCTAAGTAGAGTTAATACCATGCTTATTTTAGTGATATTTCTGGACTTTCTGGATGCTTGGGTGCAAAGATATTTTTTTACAAAATTCTCTAATTCATAACTAAGTAAATTAGTTATTAATATAAAAAAGAATACATTAGAATTGGTTTAGGCCAGTAAAGTTTAAAAAGCTTAACTCTCCTTATCCAGAAGCCAAAAGGACTCCTGAAAGGTTTGCATAGTCAAGTCTTCTGATAACTGCCCATAGGGAAAAAAAGAAACACTGTACAAAACTTGTACGATCTCCAGTACAAACTAACTGTTAACTGAAGTTTTGATAACTGGTGATAAACTACTTCATCTACCACAAATTCAGACAATACTATTTGTATGCAGTTTGGAATGGAAATCATCTGCTACCATGTTTGAATATTCAAAACAAGAGGGGAAGGGCTCAGCTCATTTTCTCTAAGCTCAGCACACTACAAACCATTGCATTGCCACCATTCAGCTCTTGTCCACAAATCTATTGGTTCATCTATTGGTCTATCTCAATACATTCAACAAATAAACAATAAAGCTCATCAGTTCTTTAGAGCAGCAGAGACCAGAGCATATGAAGATAACATTACTTGCTGGGGCTTCCAGAAAAGTTTGTGGAAGCAAGAAGCTCATTTCATTTTGCTTCCGGTCCTATCGCTGCCCCATGACATCAACAACTACCTTGAAGTAGACTATAGTAGACATAAATATTTAAAGCCTTATGTTCGACTCATTTCAGCATATATGACCAGACAGACTGAAGGACTAACATCACAGGTAGAAGCTATGACACAAACCAATACTACTGTCAGTCCTTATAGAGACTGTTATAAGAAATGCACATTGCAAGGCACTTGTAAAGTTACACTGACTGAAATATTTATAATTGCAGAGTGGATTTGACACAAATGAACATCTTTTAAAAATAAAAATATAGCACTTATTCACAGGCTGTGGTACAGGTATGACCTGATGGACATCTCTATGACTTTATTTTCCCGTATTTTTTAAGCTTTCCATTTTCTTGCTTTTATCAAATACCTCTTGTTGTTCTCAAACACTTCTCAAGGAAGTTTAATTGCAGTAGTTCCCAGTGCTGGGAAGTTCATCCACTGCCAATGGTTCAATGAGAGCCCCACTAAACATTGCTGCTGCATCACAGACCAGGGAAAGACATTTAGAGCTATTTCACTGCAAGTCGTGGGAAACTGGAATCCTTAACATAAATTCAGAGAACTTTAAAACACAGAGCCTTCTAGGTGAGACAAGTACAACTATCAAAAGAGTTAAGTTTTTCAGATCCCAAATTTGGATTGGGATGACAGAAGAGGGGGAGTTTTAGAGTCTATCTTCAGATGAAAATTGCAAAGGGCTTAATGTTTACTGCATAAATTTAAACACTTTTATCTTAATAGAATGCAAAGACCAACAGAGGTTGTAGCAGGTATGTTTACACAGGCACCTCTTCGCCTGTCACAGGGACAGAAAACAACAATTACTGAAAAGGATTTGAAAGACCAGGCCACTAGAAAACAGAGTAAGGAAAATGGTATCAAACTGAAACTGCATGGACAATTTAGGCTTAAAGAATGTAATTACACAAACTAAATTATGGGAAATTCTCTGTCTGAGAAAAACAGGGCATGGTCTTTAGTCTGACAAGTGGCCAAATATATTTCTTAGCCTGCTGAAAAAACTCCTTGTAGCACCTGTGTCTCACAGCACTGGAGGAATCCACAGGGAACTGGAATCCAATCTGTAAATCACAGCACACCTGAACACCGCTCCCAACACTGACACCTATATAAGATGCTTCCTTTTGTTTCTTTGATCAGGAATGGAGACTTTAATTCTAGATCCAGCAGACTAGTGAGATAAGCCTGTGACTTTAGTCAGGATGGTTAAAAGCAACTGATTTTACAGAAGAGCTCACTACTGGCAGCTAATGCTATTTTAACTGACAATAAGATCCTTAGTCCCTTTGATTTCAGCTGCTCAGCTGTACAGTGAATCCAAGAACATATTTATATATATGTATATGGTGGAAATATATTATAAATATATAATTAATAAAGGTGTGAAGGTTTACAGTAATTTCAAGTGTATGAGGCGCACCTTAAAGCCTAAAATTTTGATCGAAACCCAGAATAATATATATAATATATAATATATATATTACAATCCGGTGCGCCTTATATATGGACAAAGGTTGGAAATTTGCCAACAACCCAGAAGTGCAAGCCACGAGCTGAGCCGTGCACCGTGACAGCCACACCAGCTGGCGCCAGGGGTGGGAGTGCCGGGGCCTGCAGCACGGGGAGGGCGCCTGGGGCTGTGTTTAAAGGCTACGCCTTGTTTGCAAATTGAGCACCTGCCAGTAAACCCCGTGATCACGTGATTCTGTTACTAATTCATTACTTTGCTGTGCGCGGATCCTCGCTGTAAAAAAAAGTGCACCTTATAGTCCGGTGTGCCTTATATATGGACAGAGTTCGGAAATTTGCCAGCAACCCAGAAGTGCGCCTTATAGTCTGGTGTGTCTTATAGTTATGAAAATACTGTAATAGTACTCACTTGTTGAGTAATGCTCTCCACCAAAACTCTTGCACCTCCCCTTCCTATTTAAAGAATGAGATGCTCCCTGGGTTTGTAGGGCAGCACTACTGCAAGTTACACATCAGCCAGATGCCTTGATGGATTAAGTTCAGTATCACCAGTACCAGGCGTTCCCAGCACAGACTCTGCTGTTCCCATCTCAGTCAGTCTCACCAGGGTGATCTCTGACACGGCCCTGGGAGCCCTCATCCATCTGCTGTACCTCATCTTCTCATGGACCTTCTGACCAGGCTGGGGGAGAAAGTGCTGCAGCATCTCCTCTGCAGGACATGAAACTTCTGCCTGGTGCAAGTGTTTCAGTTCTGGGAAATGAGAGGGCTGAGGGCAGCTAAAGCTATTCTTACAGCTATTTTTAGCAGGGAAATAATTGGTGAAAGACCCGAGAGCATGCTCTTTCATAGAAGGAGGAGAAGCACTCAGGACAAGCTGAGGAAATTTTCTATCTTCCTCCTCTCCCCAAAAATCTCCCCCTTCTCATCTTCAAGTGAACTGGAGACAGCTCACCAGCTCTGTTTTCTCATCTCCAGAAATAGTAGCTTCGGGTACTCAGAAAAACTCTCAGATATAAAGCTGGATGCTATTAAAATGTTGATTATTTTTCAACAACTATATTGCATGAAAAATTCTGAACTTCGTTTTCTCCCATCTGTAAGTCTAATGCTGCTGTTCCTATGCAAGCAAAGCCCTCCATTCAAAATCACTCATGTTCTCTACTTTTTCTGTTTTATTATGATCAAAATGCATATTTATACCATTACATAAAACTCATAGAATATGTAAAAGCACATAACCACAACTGCAGTAAAAATGGACAGAAAGGACTTCAATGATATTAAACTACCAAGTGGCTTAGCTTTTTTCCAGAAAAGAAGTCTCACAATGAGTTTTCTTTGTCCCTTAAATGAGACAATTTTAACATAGTAGTTTGCTGTGCTTTCAGTTTGTGTGTAAATGATGTAACAAAGCATACAATTATTTTTCTCACGGATTGTAGAGGAAAGCCTGAAGGAAATTTTCTTACATTTGATGCTTACCTCTTCCCCCAAAAGAATATTTATCTTTAAAATAAAATTTTTTTTAAAAGGAAAAAAAGAAAAAAGGAGTGATATTATTAGTAGCAAAGGTCTGAGCATCCACTAAAATGTCATCTAAAGTTGCCAAATAAATACTTACATGCTGCTGATGACTGTTTGTTTAGAAAAAGGAGATTTAGCTGCTCACATGTTCATTAGCACACACAGAGAAATGGATGAAAAATTCTTTTGGTACTTCAAACCGATGCCATGGCCGCTGCTTACAAGTATTTCTAATACACAGTGGGTAAAAAGTGAATAATGACCAGATTAAGATATTAAAGAAAAGCAGTGATTGAACTTTTTTTTTTTTTTTTTAAATTCTTTTAGGGAAATGAAGAAACCAACAAAAATTCCCCTTCTTTTTTCCTGGTTACTCCATAAACCTAAAATGCTTGAAGCAGATTGCCTGTTATTTTAGCAAATATGGTGATTTGTGAGCGTGCCTGTGCTTTTACATATTTGAGTTTTGCGATGATTCAGGCATTATTGCTCTGTAATAGGTGTGGCTGCCTTTGAAATGTAAGCTCACAGCTTCTGTAGTCAGTGAACCATTGCTGATAGGGCTGACTAGTCAGAAGCAAAACTGGCTAGTTATGAAACTACTATAGTATATTCTTTATCTCATACACATTTAAAGGATTTACCTATCTATCCCACTGCAGACCTACTCATTGAGTAGGAGCCAACAGCATATGATTGTGTTAATTAATCTGCTATTGTGAGTAAAGGAACAGCTGCAGTGGTCTCGTGGATACGTTGTCAAAGGAAAACAATGTAATGTTAAGCTTCTGACTGCATATTCTGTTACAAAGGAGGTTTACGAGAAGTTAAATTCATAAATCACAGATCATTTTTATAATAATAATAAATATCATCTGACCTTTAAAGGAAAGGTTTTAGCATTCTTAATTTCAGTTTGAAATATGTTCTGAAATACAATACTTAAGCTTTAACCCAATTCTTTGTTTTGAAAACAAACATTCCCCAGAAATGATAGGAAATGGTAGTAGCTATAGAAATGACCTCTGACTGTACTAGATACATGCCATTGTAGTTTTAACAAAGATCAGAGCCCAAAATATCAAGTTAAAAGAAGAAATTTTTGGCTTCCAGCCAATACCTCTTCTAATAAAAACACAATTTCCAATATTATACAGAAATGCAGAATGAAAGGAACATTCATTACAGGGAAAACACTTATTATTTACACAGGATTTTATCTTTTTTTTTTATATGGAAAAGCGTACAAAAAAGGACTTTTTTCTAAGTAAAATAACATAATCACTTTTGTGATTCAAATCTACCCCCTACCAAATCCTTTTGGACAGTATATACATCAATCCTTTCATAAACACCCAAGTGGTGACTGACCCAAAAAGAGAGAACAAACAGGATTTTTTTATGCCTGGCACTTAGAACATAACCATAGAAAATTATGTTAGAAATTCAAGTAGGAAAAGTTTCACAATTCAAAACTGCCTTGATTAAACAGGAACCTTGTGCCATGGCCAGCTTGATTTTATGAAAACACCTTGAGACTCTTTTAATTCAGAAGTGAATTGCTTTTTGAATGAACAGAGGAATATCTGACACAACTCTTATTTTAAATAACAGGGACCAGATTCTTACTGGGTAACATCAGCAGAGCTCCACTGGCATTCATATGCTTATGCCACTTTACACCAGCACAAGATCTGGTCCAAAAAGTACTGTCTGTCAAGCAAACATGTCAAATTATAGAATTCTTGATTTGTTTTGTTTATTTTTTTGACAGCTGTAGTTGGCTTTATTGGCATATATGCTTTTGATTAAATTAGCTGCTATTTTATTTCTCTTAAATCTTCCATGTCTGTCATTTTTTCTTCTCTCCTTATTTAAAAAAATCTGTTAAATCTGTGAAAACTAAGACCCAGTCCAGACCTCTGGTACACTGGAATGACTGATGATTTCAGAGGAACTATGCCAATTTAAGTCTCTACAATGTCCTGGCAACAAAGGAGATGTTTCACTTCAACTGGAGTGGAACATATAAGAAAGTCTGAAGTAGCTTTATTCACAATTTTAGATGTGATTTAAAACAAAGAAAAATAAGGGAACATAATTTTAGATACGAATCACCAGCATACAACTTGGTAACCCAGCAGTAACCGCATGGCACCAAACAATAGATTTCAGTCCAAAAACAGCCTCCAAGGAAAGAGAGCAGTGCCAGAAATTAGGACACCAGTGTTTCAAACACACCAGAGATATCTTCCAAATTAAAGAGTTGTTCACAATAAGAATCATTTCATGGCTCACAAAATACAATATGACCTGTGGATACCCAAATAAATTCATAAACCTAATAAAATCAGTGGACGTTCTTCGCATTTAGAGAACGTTTTTCTTCAAAGTAAATTGTGGTATTTGTCCATCTTGCATCCTCCAGAAATAATATATGAGTTTTTAGAACTGCCATCTTTATCTGGGCTCTTACACACTGTTATTTGACAGATCTGACTATGCTTTCTTAGAATATCATCACACACCTACTTCCTGAAATACACACACACTGCTCACGTCAGGAGTGCAGAATTGCCATTTGCTTGCAAAAGATCATTAAAACAACACTTTGTAACTACAATCAGGCTCTGTGAATTCACCAGCATCATTAGTAACACAGTTGATGACTTCAGTGAGGTTGATTGGGTTGGGTCTTCATGGATATTTAGTATTGTGTTTCTTTTCTCAAGTCAGAATTCTCAAAGAGAACAATTTATTGGACTTTTTAAAGCCTGATTAAAACACTGCTATCAGCTGAGTTTGATGTTACCTACTATTTTCATTTGACAAAATATGCCACAGTTTTGGAGAAAATTATATATATATTTAAACAGGAAATTACAGCTTTGATTACAGCACAGTTCCTTTCAGGCTAAGAGAAGAATGCATGGAGAGAAGCAAACTCCCTAAGTTTCCATAATGGAAATCTAAAATGTTCCCAGCAAATAATTGCAATGAAAAGGTACATTGGAATAAATATTAAATTCAGTCACGCTTATGACTTGAAGGCCACCCATGAATCCAAGGCCACCCACCATCAAATGTAATGTTTTTTCCTGATGTTCTCTTTCCTTAGAGATTAAATGAATCTATTCTGCCAATTAACAACTGATTTTTATCTCGGAACCAGTTTCTCCTGGATGCTAATCCAAGTTCATCAAACTGATGCATGTTCCTGTGCAGCCAGTCAGCAGCTGGTAGTGAACCTATATGAGGTGAGAGAGGATTTTACGATCCCTTGAGTGGCCAGAAAAGCAAGTGAACTGGAGGTGGTATTAGGGAAGAGCACTTGAACTGCCCATCTGGCTGTTAACCATTGCTAAAGGTCTCTCCAAAACACAGAACATCCTGAATGGAAAGAAACTTGTCACCAACCACTGAGACATCTACCCTTTAATTAATGGAAGTGTGAAGGGTGTTGTAGCAATCTGGAGATTTCTTATGGTTATATATCAGTCAACATATCAAATTAGAACTATTCTAGGAGACTCCATCAATTGTCTGGGTTGAACAACTAGTACTGCTTTTGCCATCAGAGCTTAGCAGCCACTACTTATTAAAGCTGCCTGCTTAAAAACTCACACTAATTTCTATTGTAATTGCATCTATTTCAATGGACTGGACATTTGCCATTGTGACAGAAAAAAAATGGTCTCAGCCAGTTCAAGAAGAATAATGCAAATACAGAGTTATCAACCTACTTGATAGCTGATACAATAGTACTTTTACTTTGGACCTACCCATGATGAATACTGGCTGCAGAAAGATCTGCAATTTTCTAAAAAAAGAACTACAGAATCCAACTACAGAAACTCAATATAGGCTAGCGTATAAATCACTAGACTGAAACTCAGGAGATGCTCCACTGGCTCTTCCACTGCAATACTGAATGACCTCAGGCAAATTCTAAGTTTTGCAGAATATGGAATGGAATTAGCAATATTTTACTTCTGCTCAATTGTTTTGAGATTTCTCAATTTAAAAAATATTGGAAAAGCTAGCTTGTATTAGGTAAGCAGAAGCTGACCAAATGATGCTAGTATAATATTTTTTTAATTTAAATAATATGTTACTATAAACATACTTGTCCATCTTAGAATAAAACACAGATCTCTATAGAAAACTTATAAAGAAAAGGCAAAATGGACTCCAAATCCAAGGCAGCATAAGGAATGGACACAATCTACAAAGAACCATGCATGCAAAGAAATCTTGAAAGCTTGTGAGCCCATACTACCCCAGTGAGTCAGACAGATTTTCCTGAGATACTGTCTTCTAAAAGCAGAGACAGCAAAATACTTGACAGTGTTGGTAGAATAAAGATGCATCCAATTCCAATGGCTGACTTCATACAGGTATTCTGGCAATTGCACAAATACAGTTATTTGAGCAATTAACTAAATTTGTTGAGACTTATTTTATTCACTGTACTTAGTTTACACAGTCCTTATTCATAAACCCTAAGACCCGATCACAGCCTTAGCTAAAACTTACTCGAAGAGTAACTATAAGGAAAGTCTTCCTGCCACTTAGCACTATGAAGTAAATGGCAACAGAACTAAAAAAATAGGCTCCTAAGAGAAAGGTAAAAATACAGACGGTTCATAAACAATGCTTCCTTTTGAGACTGCAAGCAGTGAGTGACAGCAAGACAGACACCTGGTTGAATTACAGTTCCATTCCTGGCAATACAGAATTAAAAAAACTTAATGTTTTTAACAATTTTCATTTAACTCTGGCAAAGGGAGTCATCAGAGAAACGGTATTAAATGTACCCTGCATGATCAAGGCTTAGCATCTCATAAAGAAACAAATTTAGGGATTTGATATTGACCAACAGCTAAAATCTGCAAACCCCGGTAACCTCCCTTAACCAGGAAAACTCTGGTAAGCCTGTTAAAGCCTTGCGACACAAGGCCAATATAGACGAGAACAAAGTTTGAATTATTCAGTATTTGAGATCCAAAACAAAAAGAAGGTTATGAAGACTTGTTGGAAAACTAAAACATGTAGAGGAATACTTTTTAAATCTAATTGTCTAAGCCAGTAGTTCGAGAATTTTATTGGCACAGATGACCAAGAAAATCTCAACATCTTTAGAGAGTTGGAAGGCAGAAAACATTCATTACAACCCATTGTCATGAGGTGCTAGGGCAAGAGAAACAAAAGCTGCTGCCTTGTCTGTTTTGTGGCTTCCTTGAGACAATTCTATTGGCAGATTTTCCACCCAAGAACAAACAGATTATGAGATACCTCCTGTTTCTGCCAGGAGTCCCAGTGCAGGGCACTCCAGTGGAAGCAGCCTGCAGTACAGAAGGCTTAGGACTGCTTGTCTCCTCTGTTCCAGAATAGCAGATTGCTATAAACCTTCAGTATCCTTAAATATAAGTTCATTCTAGTGAAAAATGAGAGAGGTGGCATGTCAGAGCTAAGTCCTCAAGGGCTGAGCTTCTTAGATTGCGATTTTGGGCAGACTGCAGTGAAGTAACCATTGCGCACACGGATATCTCCTGAATATGCCGCACACTGTAAGGGAAGTGGGGCACACCAGAGAAATTATTTTGTGGCTTTTCACTCAGCTGGGGGGATCTGTCATTTTGGCTGTCTGAAGCTGTCTTTTGCAGCTTAAGTTTAGAGTTACTGTATTCCAAACCCCAACAAAATATGTAAGGGCAGCCCTACAATTATTTTCACTTAGAGGGAAGAGCCATCCAGGGCACTGGCTCAGCCATTGCAGCATAGCAAAGCTCAGAAATGTCAGAAATTCTGGGCATCTGCTCCAACAAAGCACTGATGTTGGGTTAGACTTCCATAGCCAAGGTTGGCCTCTTTATATGGCCCAGCCAGTACCAGGAAAAGCAAGTATTTTCTACACAACAAAAAACTAAACAAAACACCAACCAAAACAAACAAAAAAAACCCCCAAAAATAAAGAAAAAAACAAACAAAACCACTCCAAAAAATCCAGCCCAGAAACAAACAAACAAACAAACCAAATTATAAACCCCATTAAGACATGGTATTTTACATTATTCACTCAGCTTACTGTTTTTCTGAGTATTTTCACCATTGCATTATTAAATTCTGTAATAATACCACTTTATTTAAGGTATTCTCTTCATATGCATTAGAACATTCGTTCTCTAGAGTTGCTATTCCTGGGAAAATATGAAATAGAGGGAAATTATTTTTTCCAGATCTTTATTCCCCTACTTAGTAGCTAAGAGAAAAAAAGAAACACATCAAAATTAATAAGGTTAGAAGACAGAGAGGCAGATGAAGGTATCCACAGATCTAGAACCTCCAGATACCTAACCACACACTTTAGATGAGTAGTGAAAAGATGATGTTGAAATGAAGTATGGCTTTTTCTAGTCTATTAGTATAGAGCAGTCTTTCTGTGTATAGCATTGTCTTGTCCCCTGGAAAAAGAATTTATAAAATTCTCCCAACTTCACAGTAATATTATCAGAGAATGTATCTATTCTATTTTTTTAAAATCTATTTCTAAAGCAAAATAATTCTTATTGAACTGTGGAAGAAAAAGATACAAAAGGAATTTTAATTAAATAAATTACAACAAGATTATTTAACAGTATTTTTTAAAATATTGGTAAGTAAAGGAAGGAATATGCCTGTTCTTAATTTCATTTGGTGCCATGATAAAGTAGAAGCACTGGAGAGTGGTAATCGCAAGAGTAATTTTAACTGCACACTATAATACGCTGGAAGTGACTTACAATGGCATCATTATGCAAAGTCTATTATATTTGTCAAAGCCTTTTAAGTAACAGCAATAGAAACAGTGAGAAGAATAGCAAGATGGGCCATCAGATGAAGAAGGAATCTTATTCTAGGGAAAAATATTTGCACACCTCTTTTTGAATCCTCTCATGATAGTTTTAATGTCAGGGCTTCTGCAGGGAAACAAACACTCGTACTGATTATATGGGTCAAGGCTTATTTTTTAGGAGATAACACCTCACTATATGAAATTACAAATTTGTAAGACAGTGCAGAACCACTTAAGCAGCTATTCTCAGAAAACAAGACTCTTATCTGATCAAACATTTCTTGGTACTTTATGAAGTACAAGTCAAAGGACATTAAGAATCACAGAAGAGAGACTGTTTAAAATCCAGGACCCCTAACCACTCATCTGGATTATACTATCCAGAATCACTGCCCAAATGGAAAAACCATGTCCATTTTTAAAGTAGCATTAGTACACAGTGATTTTTTTTTTTTAATGGAATCAACCAGAAAAACTATTCTGGCTTACCAGTCTCAATACTTTGTATCCCAGCCTATTATCTCTGCAAACCAGAAGCCCAAAACCACTTATCCAGCTGTTTAGAATTTGTGCGGAAATGTCTTAAATGGATGGTATCTTAGTATCTCTCACCAGTATTTAATGTAAACAATTACATAAAACATATAATAGTCTGATCAATTAAGCACGAAATCAGGGACTAGAGAGTCCTTTGAGATCTATGCATTAAAGACACTTGGAAGAACTGGGTATTATTTTTATGGAAATTGTTTTTCAGCATATTACAAGAAGACAAAATTAACCATATTCTTAAATTCTCTGAAATACAACAGTTTCAGAGAAAAAAAAGCATTGTAGGAGTGCTGCAAGAAGCAGTGTGAGTAGGGTTACAATCCCTCTCAGTTTTTAAAGCCATGTACACAATCCTGGAAGCACAGGTGTGCACCTCCCTTTTACATTTTGTAATGACATTAAGTCTCCCTAAAAGTATGTTTGAAGTCAGTATGTCCACACTGAAAAGAGTTCCAATCATATGCACACAAGAAATGGCAGAAGAGGCTTTAAAAAGCAGACTTGCTAAGTTTTCAGCAAAGCCAACCCTCAAAACTCGTTTCCCACTGCAATGTACAGAATGGAGACTCACAAAACTGATATATATAGTAGTCCCTCACTTCTCCTCTAGCATTTACATGCATTCAAAAAAGTGGTTTTTTTAAAGACAAAAATTTTTCCCTTACATTTAACTCAATGTTTCTTGTTCAATTAAAAACAGCAGGAAAATTAAACATTTTCTTAATGAAAAAAACTTCTGACTGCATGCATTGTAAACATCAACAGCTACTAAAGACATCTCTTAGATTCCATGTCCCAGTTGTGTGATCCAGAATCCTAATTTGTCTAATGTACAATATAAGCAAAGAAAAACTGCACTGCAGAAATTCGAAATACCATTTCAGCTGCTCTTAATTTACCTTTTATGACCCAAAGCAGGGCCTGAGATCAGCACTTCATGCTCCCACCACCTTTTGGGTATAGAAAAATCCAGTCATGGAAACTCTACTTAGACAGAATCAGTTCTTTCTATACTTAATATAAAATAATGTGAACTAAATATATCTGATCTTCTTTTCCATTAGATATAACACTCCTGAAAAACTATTGCAGAATTTGCATTCAAGATGCTGACCAATAATGCGTGTTTTAACTTACTGTGGCAAATAAAACTTGGTGCCATATGGCTGATTAGAGATATTCTCTTCTTTTTTCTTCTCCTCTAAACAGCTGGGTGAGTAACAACAAGCAAAAGACAGTCAGCAGCTGCACACTGTTATCATTACTTTGATACTGCTTGAAGGAATCTAAGGCTTCCACAGGTATGCACCTGAGATTAGAGGCAAAGAATTTTCCTCTCTAAATATGAGAGGAAATAGCTATGGGAGTTATAATTATGTTTTACAGGTGTCATCAGAACAATGCTTCCAAATTTTACCCAGAACAAACATACCCTCTTTCCATTTTGTGATCGAATTTTTCAAAGACCTTCAGGGAAAAGATATTATTGTACAAAGGCAACAGCAGTGAGTAAATAAGTATAAAGGCAAACACTTCTATTGCAGACTTCCCAACTTTATCTATCTCACCTATGCAACTTTAGTAGTGATCCAACAGGATCTGCAAACAGAGCATTAACTGTTCCAGGCCTGTGTTTGATTACTGTGTACCAGAGATTCCCAGGCTGGAATGCCACTGCACCCCCACAGCTGGCACAAGTTGGCAATCAGAGGAGAATTAATGAGCCACGTGCCTCTGGCTCCTCATTATTCAAAAGGTATTTGGAAATGATAATGGCTGAAGGAACTTCCCCTGATATTACCTTCTTTGCACCCAAAGTTTTAGTGGCCACAGGAATGCCTGAGCCCAGTGTCAGTCTCAGCTAGGGCTGGGTGGGAAGAGGGAATTTGAAACAAGTGGAACATGCTGCAAAAGCGAGTTACATTGTGGACACCTCTCTGGCCACACAGCTCTTGCCTCACTTCTACCATCCTATTTGAAAGGGAATGGACAGTAATTTTATGTGTATAAGGTGCACCCTTTGGACTAAAATTTTGATCGAAACCCAGAAGTGTGCCTTATAAACCAGAGCGCCTTATATGTGGACAAAGTTCGGAAATTTGCCAACCTGGAAGTGCGAGCCACGAGTGCTGGCAGCGCCGAGCCACGCGCCGCAGCCGGTGCCGGGCAGGAGTGCTGGGGCCTGCGGCACGGGGAGGGCGCCTGGGGCTGCCTTTGAAAGCTACACCGATCTGTGAAAAATGTTTGCAAATTGATCACCTGCCAGTAAACCCTGCAATCGTGCGATTCCGTTACTGATTCCATTACTAATTAGTTACTTTGTTGCATGCGGATACTTGCTGAAAAAAAAAAGTGCGCTTTATAGGCTGGTGTGCCTTATATATGGACAAAGTTCAGAAATTTGCCGACAACCCAGAAGTGCACCTTATAATCTGGTGCGCCTTATAGTTGTGAAATTTCTGTAATTAATAGCTCTGAAGGGTAACATATTTTGAGTCTTTCATCACTCTTTTATTAGAAATTTTAAAAGAAACAACAACAACAAAAAACAAAATAAAAAAACAAGCAAACAAACAATCCACAAAGAAACAAAAAAAAGCCCCCAAAGAAACAAAAAAACAACCAAACTAAACCACAAACTACTGTGTTAGTAAAGATGTTCATGAGACAATTGCAGCTGTGTAACCTCCTCTCCCTAAGGTAAGTGACCCCACCTGTGGAAGGAAAGAAGGCAAACTGTTTTCAGATTTCTCCTTCATGGAGCTGGAGACCGTGCTTGGGTTTGGACTTTGGAGAGTATCAGGATAGTTTCTCAACTTCTTTGGTTGGTGTATTTTTCCTTCTACACTAAAAAAGTGCATGGGAGGAATATTTCCCAGAACAGCACAATTCAAGTGAACAATACAGTATCTAGAATGAAAACTAATTGTTTTTCCATGGTATCTTTATATTTAAGAAGACCTTAGGATGATTCTCATAAGGTCATTATACTAAAAGTCACCACTAGAGCTATGCACCCAGTCACAGGGTTAAGAATTTTGAGAGTTCGTAATAAAAAATGTGTAAAGCAGCACAAATCAAAGGAATACTTGTACAAATTTCACAAGCTACTTTATTGTCTCATGTAACTCATGAATAGGAAAAATAAAACCTATCGGGTATTTAAGGTTTCCAACTAATCAGGGAATGAAAATTACAGAGCAGCACTAATTGTAGTCTTTGTGAATATTGAAGGTCTTTTTCTATGCACACAGATACATTTTCAGGACAGAAACCACCCTTTTATTGTTGGAAAGCACCTAGAAATCTCTGGACACTACTCTACCAGTAGCTGTGTTATTTTTCTTTAAGTTTAAATTATTGCACATGGTTATCGTTGCTAGGTAGGACTTGGCTTCCAGCTTTGTAACACTGATGGCTGAAGTCTGGGCTGGAGTAAGAAACAAGCAAAAATTCAGAGGTGAAAATTACCTCTGTGGGGGTGGTTTGTATTTGTTAATGCCTTTTAAAAATTGTCTTGGATATTTGCTTGAGCAAGGTATTGCCAGTTTCTGCTCTCCAGGCATCCTAGCACTTGTACTCTTGTTGCTTTCAAGTTCAGTGTCACCAAGATACTTTCAGGCAACAGATCATCTAATAAAGAACAATATGATGTCAGTGTGTAATGACTTCTCGAGAAAAAGAGTGATGTTATTCAGCAATACAAAGAGACAGTCTCACTTTCTTCTCAGATAAACAACTTGGTAATGAAAGGTTTTTTTAGAGGTAAAGAACAACTGAAGGAAATTTAAAGGGGCATAGCAACTTGTATGTTAAAAAGCCCAAGCACCCAAATTTTAAATATTAATAACAGACAGAGCCACTGATTCCATTTCTATTGACAGGAAATTAAAAAATAAACACATAAAAATTCAGACGAGGATTAAAAAAACATTATCCAATGACAGATGCTGAAGAAAGGAGTATTTCTCAAAACAGGACATTTATAGAAAAGCAGTAAAAATTATCACTATGCCCATGTTTGTACTAAACTCACATTTGATGTAACTGATTAGAGTATAGTGGATGGCACTGGTACCTCATGCAGGATTAGAAGTTTTAATCTACAAATGCTACAAGAGTGTACCTGAATTGGTGCACAATGCACAGCAGCCAAGCAGTGTCAGGAAGGCTTGAAGTGTACTTCTCTTACATTTCTTTCTATACTTTAAGTGTCCTATACTGTCCAACAGTGCTAAACATCTGTACTGTAAATGCAAATCAGGTCCAAATCCCTGAATATCTTTATATTTTTTAATCCACTAATGACACCAGCACTCTGCACGTAGCAAAAAGATGGTCATTACAAAAAGATATCAAAACCATTTTTAAAAAGAATACATTTACATTTACCACAATCTTATTGCTAGTCCTGGTTTTGTTCTTTAATAGTGCTAGTCACTTGGGAAAGCATGTTATGTACAAACAGTGCACACACAAGCTTAATTCTTCTGCAACTTCAGACAGGAGTGTAAAAAGCAAGCTGGAGACTAAAGGCAAGGAGGTAGAGCTCTAGTAAATCTGATGCAAAGCCTAATCTTTCTTTTGTCTGTACAGCCTGTGCAATATTTGAAAGGGAAGCAAACATACCAGCAAACATTGCACATTACTTGTCTCAAGGGAAGTTCTGAATTTTTTATCAGGCACCCAGTCACAGACAACCAAAGGTAGGACCTTGAAAACCAACAAAATTTCAGGGCAGGTCATCAATTTTTCCATCTCTCTTCCTTCATATAGGTTGCATTCCAGTTTATCAGCAGGCTATGTTATTGCAGGAGTCTAAGAAAGTAGTAGAGGCAATATTTATGTCACCAAAAACTATTTCTAATGCTACTTCTGTGCGTGCTTTGTTTTAGTATGCAATGAAGTGGATGGACAGCTTCTGTGGTTTCCTCCCACTCCAAAGTGCAGTGCCTCTTTCCTAGTGTACAATCTTGCAAGTTTTTTAGAGAAGTGACATTCCTGTTGTTGGCACTGTCACAGTCAGAAAAACCCAGCTAGTTCAGTGCTAACTGCCTACTGAGTTTGATCATTGGTGTGAGACGGGGTTGCACTGAAAAAATACCAACCACAAACCTGCAAGACTCTTAGTTCACACTCTTGCCCTTCTAATTTATACTTCAAAGGATGATACTAACTGGTATTAGAACAGAAAATTATTCTATTTTTAATTCAAAATTGTAATAATCAGTTAAGAATACAGTAGCAGAAAATAAAATCAAAAATTAACTATAAAGCTATCTGGCATAATAAAACATGTAAAACACCTCCACTATAACTCTTATATGCTCAAAAGCTGTGGTAAATGATGAGAATTGTACAGTGTTACTTTAAGAAAGTGAGGAGTTGATGAGAGTGGTTGAGAGAAGTATGAACAGGCCTCTTGCTTATCTTGCACCTGGTTCAAGCAAAGTCTCGGCGGTCTCATGGGCCAATGTTGTTTCAGTGAGGCACAGGAGAACATCAAGCCTCTGTACCAGCCAAAAGCCACACTCCCTTCACTGTGAAAAACAACACTTGTTATAAATCTGTTTCATTAAGGAGATAAGGGTGTGCACAAAGACCCTGTGATGAAGGTCAGAGAGCCTTTGCTGCTGCCTCAGTGTGTGGAGGAGGAGGGCCAAAGTGTTTGTTCTACCTCTTTGTCAATTATAAATTCTGACAGGGTAACGGAGACTCTCATTAAGCTCCATTAACATATTGACTTACACATCCCTCAGGATTCAAATGAAGGAGAACATGGGACACGCAATGCATGTATGACCCAAGTCACCAAACCCTGTCCATAACATGAAATTGTTCCATCCCCCAGGGACAGACCAAAATTTATAATATAAAAGGGGGGCTTCAGGGCACAAAAGGCCGAAGGAGGAAAACATCTCTGGAGGAGGAAAGCATCTCTGAAGGAAGAAAATATCTCTGGAGGAGGAAAGCATCTCTGCCTGCTCAGGATCAGCCAGAGGACTGTGTCTCTGCCCCTCTCCTGAAGGGACACCTTTAGGTGAGCTTTGCGCCTCCAATTGCGTTGGAGTACACTCGGGAGTATTCATTTTATGTATGTATATAGAAGTATATTTATAGCTATGAGAATCTCGCTGTGCTTTCTGCCATGACACACGTCAGCACTCTGTAGCCAGTGCATTTGTCACTGGCAATTGGGAACCTGCTTTCCTGTTGTTTCAATAAATCTTCAATAAGCATTTGGGAATCTGGATCAGACAAAGTCCTCATTGAACAAGATCAGACTTATGGTACTGGATTGATGAATGCACTAGCAGCACTTCTGTACTCCTGCAACTTTTTCTTTTGAACTCAAGGCTGAAGCGAAGCTCAGCCGCACCCAACCGCTCTGATCTCTGTGGACTGGCTGGGACACAAGGGGTTTATTTTCTGCTAAATACCCATACCCTTAATGCATCAACAGCTCACTCATCCTTCCACAGTATAAATGTCGACTGATACTCATGTTATCCCTCAGAAAAGAGTCCAACTGTCCCACAGTTTCGGTTTTTTTCTTGGAGGAGTTGGATTACAAGGATACCATTTTCTGGCAATATTTGAAGAGTAAAAAACATTATTCCTTCAAGGTATAAGTACAGTTGCAACCTATTTCCTCTAATCCTTTTTCTTTGCTATGTTTCTACATCGGAAGCTGCCAAACAACATTATGCAGTTGATTAAATATAGTTAAAGCTAAGGAAGCCACTTTCCCCAGTTAATATATAGAAATGACAAAGATTAATCAGCTCAAATGTAGGTTGTCTTTTTTTTTTTTAATTTAAGAATTTACAGAATTATTTTAAATTGATCTAATGACTTTCATGTTGTTTCTACCTACCCATCAGTGACTGTTTTGAAAATTACTGAATGGAGCTCAGTATCTGAAATGATCACTATTAAAGAGTCTGCCCTATTTATTTTTTTTTTTTTAATCTGACCTTTTTTTTTCTTTATTCTCTCTACAGTAATTTTCTTTTTTGGGTTTGTCTCCTATGGACTTTCCTTCAAACACAGCAACAATGAAAACAGTTTTGAAACATTACCTTCTGTACTTGCCAAAATTTACTCTACAGTTTAAGAAAGTCCCGCTACTTAATGTCTGGTATTTTCTTTGGCTACAGACCCTTTTGAAATTCTCACTAGAGCTGTGAAAACCCAGATGATGAACAAGCACAGTGGTGCAGTGTATCAAGGATTTAACTCCAAAAAAACTTCCCAACTTTTTTAGGCTCACTAGCCTCATCAAGCTAAATTCAAATCATCAGTGCTGTTCAAATACAAGTCAGGAAGTTAAAAATACAAAAATGTTTATTCAATCAGAATTCTTTCAATAGAAAACACAGGAGCTTAATGCCAGTCAAGGGTAGAAAATAACTAAAAGCGCAGTAAGATAACACCACTGGATCACACACACTCACCTACCTTCTAACTGTGGTACCTGGACATCCTTCATTCACAGTAAAAACTATACTTTACAAACACTGAAAATTGCATGTTTTCCACTGTAAAAAATTTCAATTCAGTTACACTTAAGATGGGCTGATAAAAGATCATTTCATGCACTTTTGGGAAGAAATAATATGAAACTAGTGCCCTACACACTGATTCTCCACAGCTTTGCACAATAGTTTATATTTTTGCAAAACACATGTGAACTGGCACAAAGTACTACTGTTCTGATTTGTCTTTATTTCCCACTGTTAGGGAGAACAGCTTAAAAGTAGAAGACTGAGGAGAAGGACTCTAAATCACTCAAGTGATGTTGCAACTGGGAATAATCCTTGATAAACCAGTGTGAACAGCATGGACCAAGTGTAACAGTGCCTGCATCTCCACTTCTATGCCCCTGCCTGGGTGTTGCTTCAGAGATCCCTGATTAGTGAGGTAACAGAAATAAATTTATTCTTTGTATTCTAGCCCTGACTTTGTGGTTACCCAGCTGTCTGCCTGTGCCCACTCCCACATTTGACACGGTTGGCAGCATCTGGGAACAACCATGTCGTGGCTAGCAAGAAGGTCAAAAAAGCCAAAAAAGGTGAAAAAGGTGAAAAAATCAGGGGCTGGAGAGGCTGTGGTGGTAAATCCCCACATTCCAGGATGGCCCAGCACTGAGCGCTGGACCCCTGTGGCCACTTTCCTTGCCACAATGGCTAGTCCAGAGACATGGCCCGAAATAGATGACGGGGTGGTGGTGAACCCGCACAGGGTTGAGATCGCCATGCGCGGGCTGCCCTGGAAAGGGGCATCCAAGTCTTCCCGCAAGCTGGCAGGGAGGCTGGGCTGGCTCCTGGCCACGGGGCTGAGAGCTCTGGACCGGGAGGTCATAGCCCTGCAGAGCAAGGTGAGCGAGCTGGAATTGGTCACCTACGCCCGAGCTCGTGACTGCGAGGCCATAGCGCTGCAGAGCAAAGTGAGGGAGCTGGAGCTGGTCACCTACGCCAGAGCTCTGGAGCGGGAGGTGACAGCGCTGCTGGGCAAAGTCAGAGAGCTGGAAAGGGAAGTTGTGACTTTACGGGCTGCGAAGATCGCACATGAAGTGACCAGCACTCAAGCAGAGCAGTGCTATGAGCAGCAATGCACTATACAGCAGCTGGTGTCACCCAGGCACAAATATGTGGAAAATAAGGTGTTGATTTCCCAAGTTCGTGCTCCAACTGTGAAATCTTCACGGGATCCCAAGGAATTGGATGGAAATCTTTGGGGTGAGTACTCAGACTTTGAGATTGAGATTTAGCCAGATTTAGCAGATAGTGGGTGGTATAGATCACACATATTTACACTCTGAAAGAGTTCCAATCATGCACTCCTAGACAAGGAAATCCTTTTGAATTAGAAATAATAATTTTTGATTATATAGCCTCATGGGGATTATGGCTGACAACTGGACCAAAAAGAAAAACAAACAAACAAACAAAAACCTTTAGAATTTTGGTCCAAGTTATTCCAAGGCACCACTATATATTATACCTAATGGGAAAATGAATTAAAGATGTAGCTTGGGCATTGCAAGAAACTAAAAAATTACAGGCCAAAATAGCATGACTGTACACCTTCAGTACAAAACACAGTGAGGACCAAAAATTTTTAAGATGATGTCTTTCCCAAAATATTACCCACAGAGGAAATGTATTTGTTCATACCAATGGACTGTGCAAGCTCTTAATCTAGATGTGATTGTTTGTATAATAACTTCTGACAATGCAGTATAGTCAATGCCTCTATCTTCTTCCTTTTATTCTATATCCTCTGTTAATATCATATTGTCAAATGCTTGTATTTCATGTATCTTTGATGATTTCCTGTGCCTTATCTAGGGGAGATGCACTAGAACTATGTTATTGGTGTCACAAATGCAACATCCAGTCAATGTTCAATCTGAAATAGCACAAGCCACACCCATCTCCAGTTACCAAGCCTGGAGTAATATCAGCTGAAGGAGCTGGAACAACGACATGTATCACTGGACAGAGATGACACTCTTGTTTTCCTCCACAGGCTGGCTTTTGCTTTTTAAGCTTGTACTATGAGTACAAATCTTGGATACAATTCTGAAAAATCAACGTGTAAATACTTGTGTGTGGTTGTTTTTTACTGTGACTAACTTGTCACTATTCTTTCTGGGAAGTGTCTGTCGAGCAGGTGATGTGTACCCTCGTGTGAGCTTTAACTTGGATATCCAAGGCAGCTGCTCCCTTATATTTGGGAGTAACTACTGCACACTGTGGAACCTTGCAGCACTGGTTACTGGAAAACTACATCCCCCTTCAACATCACAAACTCTGTTCCAAGTTTGAAGGCATGTGCTGCTTTGCCCTGGCTGCAGAACCAGCTGGCGTGGAGGATATCATTCAGTAGTTCAAGCACTACAAATCACAACCTACCAGTGATGCTGGCAGAAGGGGTGGGACACTTGACTCAGAGCATTATATGCTTATTTGTGTATTCCTTTCCCCCTATGCTTAAGTGCCTCTGTAAATCCCCCATCCCACATTTCCAGCCCTAGCAGCAGTGGTCTCTTGAGCAGGGGGGTGGAAAGTTGGGAGGATTGGGTTAAGAAGCGGAAGACTGGCGAGGAGGACTGTAAATGGCTCAAGTGACCTTGCAGCTGGGAATAACCCCTGATAAGCCAGCGTGAGCAGCAGCCAGTGATCCCCTGGCATGGACTGAGTTTAACAGTGCCTGTGTCTCCTCTGGTGTTCCTCTGCTTTGGGGATTCCCCCGTTAGTGAGGTAGCAGAAATAAATTCACTCTTTTCATTCTGTCTCTGAGTTTGTGATTGTCCTGGCTGCCTGTGTCAACTCACACCCCCACTCACCGTGCAGAGGGGTCAATGCCAACACACTGCACAGGGGAGCAGAGAATCAGGCCCCACAGCCTCTGAAGACCCATTAGTACAGGCTCCTGTGAAAGGATACGCAAGGACACTAAAACCACTGAGGAAAAGAACAATAATGTTTTTCATTGATAATGCTATACATGTTCTTAGTAATGAGTCTCTCAACTCAGTCTAAGTGAAGCAATTGGCATGTTCTTTAGATAGAGCAACAGTACAAATACAGCTGTGTATATCTGACACACAAGCGTTTGATTTTGGACTTGCTGAATGTTCAGATAGTTGATGAGATCACTGTTGCTGCACATAAAAAGCAAGGTATCTGCAGCATGCCTAATTCTGATACTAATCACTCTCCTCAACAGACTGAGAACCTGCATCAGGGTCACTCCCATGCATCTCTTTTTTGCCCTCAGATATGTTTGCAATAAATTGCTATTCACCACAGGGGAGCTGGGAGGAGAATGCCTGGGAATTGATGGGCATCAATTGTACCCACAGCTGTGAGTTCTTCAGTTCTGGCTGCTGCAAACATACTTGCAGGTCTTTTCACAGTTTTTTCAGTCTAAAAGAAATGGAGCCTATTCCTTGGTGTTATTTCAGCAGTCTTACTGGCTTCAGCTTCTCTCTCCATGTTCAGACAGCTACTGAACCTGTATGAAGACTGAGAGTAGAACAAGCTAGGTAGTGCAATCCTGCCATCACTCTCTTAAATATAGGCAAACTTGTTGCATTGAGTTTTTATATAAACTGTTGTGCAAATGATGTTTGGTGGGTATAAAAGTAACATAGATTCCCTCGTATCATAGTATTTTCATACCTTTCCCTGGTCTGGATTTCACAGCTACCACTGTACTATTGCATTGCCCAAGTCATACAGCCTTGTCCCTTTAGTGTCAGTGAAAGGGAGTTTGGTTTTCACTACAAAGTATCAGTATGTTCAACAGCAAGACTTAAAAGAAACTGTCAGAGACAGTAATAGAAAATGTTCTGTATTTGTTCACTACTCCTGCTTGCCCTTTTCAGTAATATCCACTTTCCTTCTTTACCCCTTTCTCAAAGTTTGATATAATTATGCTATAGTGGTCACCATCAAAAAGTCAGCATTTACACAGAGTTACTACAGAGAAGCATCTGAGCAACCACAGTGCTATTTCTACACAGAATAGGAAATAACTGTGGTGATACTGACACCATTGAGTGGTAAATGTGGTTCTATGTTGCCTTAGAGTTCTTCACTGTGCTGGCAGCATACCTGTTTCAAGTTACTTTTTCAGTGACAGAATAACAAGGAATGTGTTAATCATAGCAGACATCTACTTGATTAAAGATATATGCACATACCACATACCTAGACCCATAAGATCCATAAGATTAAAAGAAAGACACTGGAATATACAAAAAAACAGTAATTGTCAACTCACACTTCTGTAATTCTTCCTCTTTACATATATGGCATCTTTATAAACTCATCTATTTCCAGGTGCTAATCAAAATCAAAGATGTTCTGTTCTTTCATTGAATTCTCTATGAATTATGAAAAATGGCTGTTTGCTTTTTTTTTTTTGTTTGTTTCTGAAAATCTTTGAATCACCTTTTGGTTTCAGTCAGGTTGTACCTGGTATTCCATAAATCTCCCAGGAAGTGTTTAAGCTGGATGCTTAAGACATTTCACAAAGTCTTTTCAGATTTGTTTCTGTCCTTCTCTGAACAGTTTTGTTAGATCATTAAAAGGGAAAAAATAGGCAGTTTTTGATAAATAGGCTACTCCCCTACCTTGGTGTTAGATAAGATGTGAGTAGACCAGTTTTCAATTATGTTAGAATATGATATATGTGGTAAGGCATTCCTTAAAATGTGATTAAGAGGTCATCTAAAAAGAGACACAGGAGGAAAACATGGCTAGAACTCAAGAGAGAAATGAACAGGAAGAACAGCTGACAGAAGTATGACTGTATAAATCCCACTTACAGCCATTCTTGCAAAGCACATTTAAAAAATAAATAGCAGTAACTCTACCGCACATTTAGTGATTTTTCTTGGGAGACCCTTAACATTAACACTGCAGTGTCTCTGTTGCTCAAGAAAGACCAGAAATTAGCTCAAAACACCAGACATGGCCCAGTCCCATCCTTACTTTTGCCTCCTAGTCTTTGGTTTAATATTTAAACAAAGCCCAAAGTATGGCTACTCCACTGTGTGACTGAGGCTCACTGAGCCCCTGGGAATGTCACACTCCATGTGACTGCTGTACACAAACAGAAAATACCACACTGGTATATCACCCTCTCCTTGGACCTCTGCCTAATGTTTCCTTCCCACTCACTCTTGATAATAGTCACTGACTGACATGCTAGCCTGTGAAACTGCAGCCAGGCTCCTGGGAGTT
>VRYO01001792.1:3758632-3801132 GCA_009812075.1 Sialia sialis | reverse complement strand
GTTAAAAATAATTTAAAATTAGTGACCATGGAGAGAACAACACTGCAGGGATTTTTGCCTCTGAGAAGGAAAAACGTCCCACAACAATACATTTAACGAACCAGAACACTTGGAATTAAAGTTTTCAGGGCTCTCAAAACACACCAACTTTCACATGCATTGTTTCAAATCCTCTTCAATATCTATCAGTTCAACCTCGCTCAGAAGACTCTGGGGCTGTGTTTTTCAAAACTTTTCCTGACAGCCCTGAAAGGCTTCAGACAGAATTTGAACAATTTCAGAGTCTTTTCTTTCTGATTGCTCTACGGCATTGCAAAACAGAAATGACAATTTTTATAATAAAGAGGAGTATTCCCAGCCCCCCCAAAAATGTGTAGGATTTTTTAAAATTGAAAGTTAGAAAAATAATCTTCTTCCTCCTGACATATTTTCAATCCTCTTAAAAGAATCCCAACAAGTATATATAGTATAAAATTAGCTCTCGCCTGTTAGCCTTGCTCCTACATAGAATTTTCTAATGTGTCTCACCAGTAATAAATTGCAAAAGAGGCTATGACTCTAAGAGTAGACTGTGTTTCATGGGTATTTAAACAACAGCATTAAGTACTATAGGAATCTGTGGAATGTGGAGCGCAGATTTATGCGTCTTAACAATTTCTTTACTGGTTTGTAATAAGCCAGCAAACTAACACTATTTTTACATTAATTTGGCCTCAGAAGTAGAGAATACTGGAACATGACAAGAACAACAAAAGTAAACTGGCATATACTTAATAACTGTAACAGTGAATTGCCTCCAATACTAAAATATTTATCGAAACTGGGGGAAAAAAGCTAAAAAGAATTACCCTCAACAGCCTGCTACCAGCTCTTTAACAGTGGGCAATGTAATGCCTTAAGGTACCTCAAACTGTCTTTCATTTTCTAGACTTAATGGCTGATTGCAGAAATCAATGTTGCCATTAGTAACAGAGTATTTGTTATGGCATGATTTCCTCTGTTGTTAGGCTTGCAGAATGATTACAGTATTAGTGAGGTGCTTTCTTTATACAGGGCTGGGGATACAACTTTCAATTTACTATCCATTAGTAAGTGACTTTGGAAATATACATGAGGACAGAAATCTTACCTGTTATTACTTGGAGATTTTATTTCATAGGCTAGTAACTTAAAAAATTGTACCAGGAAGCTCAATATTTTATAGACATCTCCAATGAAATATTAGCTACTTTGCTATTTTATACACAGCAAGTTAACATGACATACAATACAATTAAAATGTTTCAGTCCGACTTCTACTTTTCTTGTACTTTCAAATGGATGTGAATTAAGCAGAAGGCTTCATACAAGTTATAATCTGCACATAAGTTAGGAGATTGTCAAAAGGTTAGTAATTTGTATTTCTGGATCTCTTTTTAATCAGTCTGGTGGCCAGGTACAAGGACATAGCTAAGGAGCTGACGTGGTTGTCAGAATGAGGGCAATCAGAGAGGTGAACCAACATTCAGTTTATTAAATTCAGCTCAAAGAAGGCATCTTTCCTCACCCTTTTACACAGAGGACAGGGCAGGATCTGCTAGAGAAACACCATGAATAGAAGAGGAGGAGAAAAACTACCTTCCAAAACCAGGATGGAGAGGCCCTGGAAATGACATAGCCATTGGTGGCTGCTCAGACCCTGCAGGGTGGGAAGGTGTCAGCTGAAAGGCTGAGAAACCTGCCTTTGGAGAAGAAAAGGGTGAGCAGAGAATTAACCTCAAAGGCATTGCAGGAACCCAGACACAGATGTGCTGGCAAATAATACTGCATCCCTGTGGACTGTAGGAAACGACCTGATAAGAGAATACACAAACTACTTCACTGCTGGGAGCTCAAATACAGCTACGAGGCTTTCAGTGCAGAGAGGGAAGAAGAAGTTTTCATACCTGAAGAGGAGGGTGAGGAAGGATGAGGGCTGTCCTCCTGAGCACTCCCTGTCTGCGAGAGACCCCCACCTACTCCGCTTTCTTCAGTAATGTTAGAGGACCCTGGTGTTGTCGACCTGCTGACAGACTGAGACTCTTGATCACTTCCAGACCCACGCCGCTCATCGAGACTACCTTGAATTATTTCATCTTCTCCTTTCCTGTCTCTTTTGTGGACCCTGGAATGAACGACCACTTGGTGGTATGTTCTAAAAACCCTTCCGCAGTCTGGGCATTCAGTTGGCTTTTCTTTTATGTTTCCATGACTTTGTAAGTTGTAATCGAGTCCCTGGTTCATACCATGTGACAAAAAATCTCTACTGCCTTCTAAAGGGTCTAGTTTGCTTGGCAAGTCTCTCTGATTGCCCATTTTAGTGCTGTGAACCAAATCAGCAGGCATTTTCTGCTTAGAGCCATCTGCTCCTACTAACACATACTCCCGCTTCTCCTTATCAAACATAACTCCAGCATTTGCCAAAGTGTCTTCGTGGCTGCGCTGTATCTGCTGCTCTTTAGACAAAAAGCCATGTTCCATGGCCATTCCCCTTGCCATAAGCTGCCAGGCCTGATAGCTGTTTACTGGATCCATCTCTGCAGCTTTGGCAGCAGCTTGTAACCTTTCTATACAGCTGGATTTCAGAGGAGGCACCAGATTGAGACAGCCCAATAAAGAATGTTTATCCCCTTCGGCAATACTGTGGCCAATGCCAGAAATGGGCGAGAGGAGCTTCCCCAAGACTTCTTTCTCTTTCATGGGCATATCTCCTTTGTTGTAGATTTGATTTTGTTCACTTAACCTCGCTTTGTCAGGAGGAAGAAACCCACTCTGCAAACATGACAGGTATCTTGAATACAAGTTTGCATGAGCTTCCTGGGACATGCTGCTGATGGAGACAGGTACTTCAGGATCATTAGGAGATTTGTTCTTTACAGATAACTTATTCAGGTGAACTTTCATGTGGTTTTTAAGAAACCAAGGCTCTTTGAATCGCCTCCCGCAGATCTGACAGCAGTGTTCGAAGGAATCCTTGTGCTTTCTCATGTGGCCCTTTAGGAACCAGGCTTGGCTGAACACTTGGCCACACACCTCGCAACGAAACTCATTGGTGGATTGCTCCCCATTCCCGTTGGAGCCCTGGCCCTGCGCTGACTCTGCAGTTATGTGAGCCTTCTCCACGTGGCTGATCAGCTCCTCCTCCTGCGAGGCAGCAAAGTCACACAGAGTGCACTTGTAAGGCTTGTGTAGGATCCTTATGTGCCTGTCCAGCTCTTCTCGCTTCTTAAACTTGCCTTTGCAAAACGTGCATCTGAACCCAGCTGTCTGAGCGACAACTTCTTCCTGGACAGTGACTGGCTTTGGAGAGGGAACAGGGTTTGAAATATCAGGTGTGCTGTGATTAGGTGGCACAGACAAGTTACAGTTTGCGAGCGGCATCGGCTGGGTGTGCTGCTGTGTTTTCACATCAGGTCGTGGCTGCAAGAGGCTGCTCTTCATCTGCTTGTCCCGAAGAATTGCTCTCTCCTCCAGCTCATGTAAAAGTCTGTTTTCTTCTCGGACCCTTCCACGACCTTTGCCAAGGTTTCCAAGCTTGTGAGTACGCAAGTGTATCTTCAGGTTGCCTTTCTGAGCTGCTCTGTGGTCACAGTAGGGACATTTGAATGGTTTCTCTCCAGTGTGAGTTCGCATGTGTAGCGAGAGGATGCTGTTAAATCGGAAGCGTTTCCCACAGAGAGGACAGGGATACTTTCGGTTTTTCCTGGCGTCATCCTCGATGTCGCTCATCTGAGACATGATCCCTAGGTTCTGTCCATTTAAGAACTGCTGCAGATCCACACGCCCGTTCAAGCTGGTGTCAACCTCCCTGTTGAGCTGGTTTGCCAGCAGGGCCATCTGGCTGCTGATGGGCTGGTTGGCTATGGACATGTGACTTTTGTCTTCTAGTGGCACTGACGCCTTCTCCTCAGGATTCTGCCTGTTCTGGAGCTCCGGGAAGGCATGGCTGAGCTGGGAAGTGATCTGGTGCAGCTTCTGACTCATTGAATATTGCCCATTGAGAATGGTGCTGTTGAGATGGGCGTCAGCTTCTGGCACAGCTGAAGAAACACCAAGGCACAAACTAGCTTCCTCCATCTCTGAAAATCAGAAGATATTTTAGATTCAGACTGTGAAAGAGTTACAAGCATTGAATCACTGGCGCACAAATTGCATTTTATGTTTTTCCTACTCATAATAATGCAAAGGAATTTGTGTAAAAACAATTAAAAGTGTATTAAGTGCTACACAGTTTTGATCATACATGTACTCATTCTGCATGTGTACTTAGAGCTACTAATTACTATTTTAAAGTATGCAACAGTTTCAAAATCTCATTATTACAGAAGGGGCCAAGGCTTTTACCATCCCTCACTTGTCCTTCTTGTGAAACTGGACCTGTCTGCATTTCTAAATCTATAGAAAAAGAAATCTTATGCATCTCTCCCATTTTTATTAAAAAAGCCAGCAATCCCTCCCCAAAACAGAAATCCATTTGTAACTTTCAGTTCCATTAACCATATTCAATATATTACACATTCTAAAATGAGAAAGATGGTTTTATGATTTGACAAAAAACCGATGGTATGATATTTACTAGTGTACAATAAAACAAGATAATGTTTTGGGAAAAAATAAAGGACAAGCTTTAGAACAATAAAAGGGATTTTGCTTTAGTCAACAAAAAGTGCAGTAATATCTCATTAAGCTGATTAGTATGCTGCTTAGAAACAGTACTAGGTGCTGTAACACATGATTATAATCATAAAAATCCTTCAGTGTTTGCAAGTAAGCATTAACGAGGTATATTAAATTTTAAGGAGACTGCGACTAGCAGCTTTGTAAACCTCTGAGATTAAGATTTAACCCTTCTGTTACAAAACATTGTTATTTTGTCATTTTGAAACTGAGACCATCAAAAGGCACATAAATTATCTCCTGCCAAGTCTTTTAATTCATCGTTGAGAACCTGCAGATTTCTGTTCCTAGGAAAACTTGCCAGATTATAGACGAATATCTCTGTCCTTGGATGGGTGATACATGTGATTTAAGACACTTTGATTTGTTTTAAAGAGCTCTCTTATGGAACTAGATAAAACCAATTAAAATCTAGGGAAGGTGTTGTAGAAAGCCTCAACAAGTTTAAGAATTCTAATAACTTTCCTAATACACAGTAATGACTACAAATTGTAGCTACATTATATATATTGCTGGAAATTAGAATTCAAAGCTGTTTGTTAAACACAAGTGCTCTGTTCTGGTCTGCATAATTGTCCACCATAATCCCTCCTTGCCACTTCTCTACTCTATACAGATATAATGTATCTATAAAATTCTGTTTAAAATATAAAGTTTCACATAACTAATTCCTAAACTATATGATGCTATAAGGTTATATTAGACCACAGTTAAGATTTTTGTTGTTTGGTGGAGTGATTTGACACTTTATTCACTCACAAAAACTACTGAATTCTATAGGTTCTTAGAAAATTAATTTGGTCAACCTTCTCTTTGGCTTTAGCCAAAAGCAATTTTTTGCTGTGTCTTCTACAAAGGCTCCAGGAACACCCTGGGTGGACACCACTCCTCACACAGCTTCACTTGATAGACAATTCAAGGTCCAGATCTGGTACATAATTAAAATGCATGTAATTGTGCTCATGGGAGCAGTCCAGTAGACTTCAAAGGGTGACTCTTGAAAGCAAAGTTCCACACATGATTAAGTATTTGCAGGATCAGAGCCCAAAAAAAAAGCATGGGAGGTCTTCGAGGGGAGACCTCATTGGTCCTGACAGGATGACTGAAATTGTGACACAATGCAGATCTTATAAGAAGTACAGGAAAGAGTTCTATTCATGGGTATTAAAAAAGAACATGAGCTACCTAATTTTGCCCATATATATAGCAGATCTTTTTCAAAATTTAACAGTCCTCTGATTCAGGTCACATGTTGGGGATCCATTACTTGCATGCTGCCAACGTTATTACTTATAAAAATCTTAAAGAAATCGAGTATATAAAAGGACCCCAGTTATGTTTAGCTAGCAGCGTCTAATTTCCAAAGATACAGAGTAGGAGAGCATAATCAAGCCAGGTGTTCACTCAAGGCCATATAGCAAACAAAGAAATATTTTAATTTCCATTCAAGTTTTCTGTGCAGCAGACCACAACCATTCAAAATGTGGGTACACACAAACAACTTTTTTTTTTTTTTTTTAATTTTTGAAAGTTTCCTTAAACAAACCAAATTGGAACAAACCAAATTTCATGTTCAAAAGGTTTAATTAAACTACTTAAGACTTGGGTCTGCCATTGCCTGAAGTTAACTGAGATTTTGAATATCTGCTTATGTACTTCTTTAAAAAAAACCAAATACTCTCACAAATAACAACACAAGGAAAACCCCCAAACCTAAGTCTACTTTTTGTCTGGATTCCTCATACCCAGGAGTGTTATTTCTCTCCACCATGCTTAAACAAGGCTTGTTGGCAAACAAACATAACAATTCCAGAAATGCATAGCATGTGCTGACACACACATACATTGACGAAGGTTTAGAAAGGTCTTTGTGAATTGTCATTATTCTAGAACAGCTTTAAAAATGCACTTTTAATGCACAATTATTTTTTTTTCAGTTGATACCAATAGGACCTGTTGCTTTTATATGCTCAGAAAGGTTTGGGTAGTTAATTTCAGCATTTTATGCTCTATCGAAGTTTGGAAAAGCTGACAGATCCCAGTGGAATTTATTAATTCTGATGTTTAACCCTAAGCATCAGTTCAAATGTTTGGTTACTTGGATTGAACAGGGAAGTTGTGGTTGAGATTTTTGTTATTCTGTGCCTCTTTTTCAAATATAACTTTATTAAAGTAACAGCAGCACTTTTAGCTGGAACGTGGTAAGTTTTCCAATTTTTCCTTTTTGCTGTTTTATGTCTTCCAAAATCATATAGAAATATATAATGTAGAATATTGAGAGAACAAGTAAAGAAATAGTTTAGAGGAATACCAAATCCATATTTTCTCATTTAAAGACTAATAATTTTGGATCAAGTCGGGGAGCCTAACCTCACATGGATCTCTAGGCATAGGAAATGTTACATATTTTTGATTACATATGCAGAAAGGTCAGCAAAGCCTCTGCTGCTAGGCAGCTCTGAATGCTGCCTACTCTGATCAGCTGTGCTGCTTCTGGGAGCCAGCTACCACAATCTCCAGATGTATTCTTCATTTAAACTGCATTTCCCCCTCATCTGCCCCTGCTTCTTGCAGGCCTGTTCTTTCCCCTGGCTCTGAATTGTCTCCTCTTTTCCTCACTCCAACCTGGTTTCATTGCAAAGTATAACCACAGCACTGAAAGCACTGCCCTGTGAAATTTCTCCTCCTGCCAATGCCCACTCACAGCTTTTCTGAACACAGGGAACCTGTTAGCTTTCACAGAAATCACTCCTGGTATCCCTTAGCTCTTTCACAGCAAAACCTACCAAAATCTCATCTTGTATCCACATGCAAGACAGACACAAAACACGTCCTCATCCATCATTCCACTATGAATTAGATAACTCAATCTAATTTGCCTGATTTCTCTTTAAAAAAAAAAAACAAATTAGCAATTTCATTCTCCCCTTCTTTATCCATCATCCCTGTCTAGATCTATGGCCAGACAGGGTTACAACAGGTGGGGCAAGGGGCTTTCATTCCACACTCAGGCTCCTGCAGTTCATAGTACCCACCTTGGTATTCAAAGGTATACAAAAATAAAAAAAATTGGCATGTCAACTTGTAAGTACTACTTTGATACTCCATGATAGGGAAGACATCTAGCTTTCAATTTTTAAATATATAGTCTATCACATTATTTTCATGATCCTGATCTCTCATATAAGGAAAGCACAGAATGTTTTGCCATCTCTCATGCTGGAAACAGAAGCACAACGTTCTCTGTAGTTAAAAAATGTTTACAAAATGAACTGCAAATCAAATTTGAGATTGTTAAGAAATTCAAAATATGTTTGTTGGAGTTTACTTAGTAATTTTCTGACCTTTAATTATCTCAAATATTGTTTAAAGACAGCGTCCCCCAAGACATGGCACTGCACCAGGGCATGTTGGGATCAGGAGTTGGTATGGGCTGCCCTTTCTAACCTAAATAAACCCCCAGCTCTTGCCCAAGTGAGTTGCTGTGGCCAAAATGTCCCAAACTGAGCCTGCTGCAGAGCCAGGCTACAGCCCAGCTGGTTCACACTGCACTGGGCAGGGCAGGAGCAGCCTTGGGAAGCAGCACACTGGCCATCCAAAACCATCTCCCATGTACTGTGCCCACCATGCAGGACCCCATTCCTCTGAGGAGGAGCTCAGCTTATGAAACTCACTGTGGAATACAGATCTTATAAAAATACTCCCTCTCATCTCCTGCATGAAGGTACAGTGAGGCATTCAAGTCCCTTTGATGACACTAATAGTTATTTTGATTTCACTCACATTTTTGCCCTCAGGACTATTTCCTGTGATATCAATAGAGAAAGTTCTGGCTTTAGCCATTTCAACTGAACACACAGATTTTATTTAACTATTTGAAATGGATTACTGGAATTTAAAACCAATTATGACACCAGAAATGCCTGTCATCACAACTACATTAATGTAATACGAGAAGCTGAGCTTCCTCTTGCTGGAAACAGAGAAAAAAAAATATGGCAAGCAGAATGACAGAATTTAAAGCTAAATCTGTGCCTAGGCACACATGTAAACATATGCAGGCACACGCATATGTGTATACAGACACATATGTGCAGGCACACACCTGTTATCTTTGTAAACAGATGGACCAAATTCAGCTCTTATTTACACCTGTTCATTCCTGCTGGACACACACACACACTGAAGCTCTCCCCTCTTCAGTGCTGTAGAAAAAACAGTCATTTTAAAGCCACTGTTGTGCTGTTATTATAGCTTAGATTAGGTTAGTTAAAAGATTTACAGTTCAGTAAGCAAAGTAATGCTTTACAAGCTCACGTGTTTAAACGACAAGCTCGCTCTGGCCCTGATCCTCTGAGCAGTTAGAGCTACACACTCTGTTACTTATGCTTTTAGAATATAGACCTGGTATTTATCGTTCCAGCTAGAAAAATTCACATATATCTACATTATCTTCTGGTCCACCGGCAAATTCTAAATACTCCAATACAGACTGCTTCAGTTCTTAGCAACTCATAAACAGGTATTGCTGAGATCAGAATATATATTGAATTTTTATTAAATATTGTTCTTATTGTTGCAGCAGAAACAGTTGAACTAAGGCTGTTATAAGCATAATACACTCCTGTTAAGAAATACAGAACACCAGACTACTGAACCCTTTCAGGGTCATTAAACAGCTGTAAACATTATTATAAAAATAAACCAGAGATTTCATGCTTACATTTTAGCCCAGAGCTTGGTGTGCTGAGCAAGTACATTTTTTTCATCTCTTACAATCAACGCTGGTGACATTTGGGCATCCAAACAAATTACATCACAAATATTACTGAGGTGGGTAGGATACTGAGCAGTTTATTTGCCAGATGATTAATATATAAACAGTAGGGCAGGATAAATGACCTACTCTTCTTTGACTGATTTGTAGGCAATACTAAGAGACATAGATGTAAATAGTTAGATTTTAACAAAAACATGTGTGCACGGAAGGGGAGGGGAGAGATCAGCTGTATTTAATGCCACCAGGACAGCATTATCCAGTCTGATAACATGAAATAAACGTTAGGCCAGATTCTACTCTCATTTTACTTATGTAAAATAGAGCAATTGCATTGACTTCATAGGAGTTTTTGTTAAGTAGGTGTCCTGTTCCTTGGGGTACAATATAATTATATCAGGAAAATATATGGTTTCTGGAGTATAACAGGATGTCTTTGAAAAAAGAAAGTTGGCCTCCAGGTAGTGTGTCCTATCTATTTGTTTTTATTTAAACATGATTAAGGCCAGCTTGGTAATTGGTTACCACTATTAGTGACATTAGCACTTAGGATTTGTAGGCATTGCAGAGCACATGTAACTGGCAGTAACTGAGACTGGTTTGAGCAGGAGCAGAGCACAGAGCACTGCTCTGGGGGAAGCAGGGCTGCCCCATCCCACAGCCCAGGAGCTGCAGCCTCGCAGCAGCATCCCCCAGCAGCATCCCCCAGCAGCATCCCCCAGCAGCATCCCCCAGCAGCCCGGACCGCGCAGGGGGCAGCCGGGAAGGCATTCGACAGAACTGTGGCTGCTTTGTAGTGCTGATATTTAAACAAGCTGCTTATTGATTCCAAAACAAAGTACTCCTTTAGTAACAACAGAGCCAACTCATTCCACAACAGTTTTTATGTCTTAAAGAAGGGTTAGCAGAGGGATTTTTAAGTTTCAAAAGTCATTAGCAGACAGAAAATGGTTTGCTGAGGCTGTAGTGCCTTTGCTCTGGGCTGTGAAGAGAGTTGCTTTCTAAAATACCTGTTACATCTGCAGGGTACTTTCTAGTTATCACAGCCTTTGGGACTGATAACTGATCAGTGGAAGATAAATCACCAGAACAGTCTTTGGTTGGTAGCACCCGTGGAGTGGAGGACTGTGAACCGTTTGTGATCACAATCTAGGAAGATGAGCACAGAGGAGAGGAGAGGTCATTTATAAATCTCACTCACAGATTAGAATAGAAAGATTAGAAGAATGCAGACAAGCTATTTGATTTATTGCTACTTTGCATGTGACTTAGCAAAATCTGTTTTCCTTCTTATTTATTCTATTTCACTTGCATATACTTAAGAAGTCAGATCCAAAGAAGAGAAAGATAAATAACTGGTACTGAAAGTTCAGTACATTAAAAAAACTAAAAAAAAACCCACTGTTTTTTTTCCAGGCATTGGTTGCATCTGGGATCATTATTTTTTAGCTTATAAACATTAATTTTCATTTTACTTTTTATTTTCCCAGTGATCTTTCGATGGCAAAAGTAAAGATAAAGAGTGCTACCAAAATTCATATTGGAGCTTTATTTGTGGAATGCTTCATTAAACTAAAGCTTCTGTTACTTTAGAAACAGCATTTTTTAAAGTAAATTTGTTATTTTCATGTAATTTGGAATGTATACAACTGATTAAACCCTCTCCAATTTGATCAATTTCCTGTAGCTCCTATCTGATCATTCACTTTAATTAATCTAACTGGCATCCACATCAGATTGAAGAAACCTTAAAATTAAGCTTTTAATGAACCACTTTACCATCACAGAGTACAAATAAAATAATAAAATGCCTGGAAGACTTTGCAAAGCATATTTATTATTTCATTTTTTGTCATTTTTATAGGATGGAAAGGGCTCTGAATCTCCTATTCTCATCTGAGGACACTGCCCTGCGCTGGAAGTCTGCAATGCTCTGACCCATGATATAACGTTAAAAGATACGTAATGTTGACCGTATTAATCCTTCATTCCTTGCACAGGAAAGTTCCAAATAAAAGGCCAGGCATTTCAGCTGGGTGAGGACGGGAGAATCAGGTCCCCTGAACCAATTATAAAGAGATCAATAAAGAAGAATTAAGACCACAGAACTCAAAGCACAGTTTAAAACAATTTAAATCTAAAACTGTAATGCTGGGTTGATGATTTTCTTTTTTTCATTTCACAAAGGCTTAGACTTAGATTTTGCGCACAACTAAATATAATGTCAAATGCACATATGTCCCAAAGATCAAAGTATGATTGACTGTGAAATATTCATATGCAATAGCCCAGCGAGATTTTGTTCACAAGGGCACCTGTCAGTAGCATAAGCTTGGATACAAATCATCAAATAAGTATGTAAAATCATTACTAAAATCCAGGCATGCAATCAGATAGCCAGTTGTCTGAAACTGCTGGACTGAAGCCAGCACAGTGGCTCAACAGACTAATGCTTTGGACTTTGCAGATCCTCAGGGCCCTGGTTCAGTTCCTCCTGCTACTGGTCAGGTCAACTGTCTGTACCTAGTGTTGACTTTCCTGGCACTTAATGCTAGGGGCAAAGCAAAAAAACCCGAGTCCATAAGTTGCCTTTGACCTGAGCCACAGAAACATCTGCTGGTTGAGTCACGAACTGCTTGTTGGCCAAGTTTAACAGGATCCGAGCCTGTTGCGGATCAGCTCTCTCAGCAGTAGGTGTCACTGCAATAAATAGATGGATTTCAAGGGACAAAGACACACATTGCCAGGGAAAATGCACAAACAGAACATCCCTGAATAAAGAAGGTTTCAAAATATGAGGTCCAATTAGACTTTTCCCTTAACTTTTTGCAAAATGTTGGAAATCTGGTTTAGGGAGGAATTAAATTGCACAAGTGGGATTGCCAACAACAACAGCACCGTAATTCTGTCCTTTAGTCCTGTGTCACAAAGATCCTTTAATTCACATTAATCACCTCCCTGCAATCCCAGGTCTATTAGGTAAAGACTGTTACAGTTAAACCTTTTTTTTTAAAAAAGCTTTCTAACAAATTAAGTCATTTTCTCTAGTGGAACAAAATGCCTAGTTATATGGAAAGACACTCCACACTCAACTGTAGTTGTAGGACTGAAAGACCACAAGGTTAGCCTATTTTTTGTCAAATTAGAGAGCCCATACCCAACCCTATGTGCATACAGAACATGGAGAGAATACTTATAACAGCTTGGGGGGTGGGAGGAGGATGCCTCAAGTATAGATTTAATTAATAGAATGCATATTTTGAAGAAGCAGTAACCAATTTATATTTGAAACAGAAATATTTGGTATGCCAAGTAATATCACAGAGATGTCAGCCAAGTCTACACCATATTTGGTTTCATTATCACAAAATGGTTTGTAGGATAATTAAGGATGCTCCAAATTGCATGCTATTGAGTTAGACTGCAGACAAAACAATGCATCACTAAGCATATGGGCTACCTGTGATGACATCAAGACAGGAACTACGTGCCTAAGAAAATGTTTTAAGAAAAAAGAAAGATTAATACATCAAACCTTGTGTAACCTGTTGCACATGAAAGAGAACATATGTGACAATACACACTCCCAAAGTACATATATAATACAACTGCATTTATTTTACTTCCAATGATATTGAATGGGGAAAAAAGAGAGGAAGAAATATAGAGAGAATGAAAAGAGAAAATGCTGCATTCTTCAGGGTCAGTATATTCAATAAAAAATAACATTAAAAAATAGTCACCCCCATGAAAAGCATAAAGGGCCACACTAGAAATGTAGAAAGAGCTCCTCCTTTCCCCCCCAGCAGCTGCTGAAACTTCCCCAGCAGTTACTCCCAGCAGCTCCTGCCCCAGTATTCCCTAAAGGCCTCCAGCACATGGAACCCCAAAGCACACTGTGATCAATTCAATCAGAGAGAAGAGGAACACCTTTGCTAAATGTTTCTTTGCTGGGTGCAGAAATATCCAACATCTTAATTTAATGTCAATGGAACAGGTAGAAACACAGAAGTAACTTGCCCAATTTCAGTGCTCCCAAAGAGCATAAAAGGACCAAGTTTTCCAGAATTTCAGCATTGTAGAAATAAGTATCCCCAACTGATCCTTTCCTCATCTCATTTAGGAAAAAGCTTGCCATGTATCTTGACTTAAATAGATAGCTCATCCTCTGTAAAGAAGCCAGGGACAGCATCCAGAACTCTTGACTCCCATTGCTTATTCCAGATAGCAGATAGCTTTCCTTTCCTTTATCAATCATAATTGACGGCTGAAAAGACTGGGCTTTTTAACTCATGGCAAAGCTGTCAGCATAAAACTTTTTTTTGGTTAAAATACTAGAGAGGGGATTTTTTTTCTTTTAATAACAGAGATTCTTTGCCGTTAATACCTTCTATCTCCAAATTCTGTCTTCTTTCTTCCCTCAATGCAACTAATTTATTTTTCTTCTCCCTATAATATATGAACTTGGTGACAAAAAATACCACCCATAGTTTGGATGGCCATAGTGATTCTTAGGTGGAAGTGGCTTTGATAAGTTATTACTCATCATATTAGTTTAATAATAATTTCCAGGAGAAAAAAAAAATAAAGCTGAGAAAGCTTTAGTTTCAGTGGAATGAGATGGGGTAAAAGATGCAGTTGAAATAGGCAGGGATGCAAGAAGCAGGTTAATGCTGGAAAAATAGAGTAAACGTTTCTCAGAACACCCCTTGTGTTTGTCTCCCAAAAAGCAGAAAGAGAAAACTCTTTAAAGAAAGAGACAGGAAGAAGATAGATGAGGAAACACCACAGAAAAGAAAGCATAAAAAGTTGTACTTATCACCAAGTAAAACAAAAGAGAAGAAAACACAAATCCCTTTTACATTGGTGTTATGTTCTGCACATATTCTTACTGATATACCACTGCCTCTGTGATTTAATTTTATTAATTGATCACTGTCATGAACACAAGGGCAGAGCTGGGAACTCTAAGGCCAATCTGTACCTCCCAAGCTGTTTTCCCACTGATATAAGTGGCTCAGGCTTACTAGGGTGTGGTTACCAGCCACGGCACTGCTCAGACACCCACCATGGGGTCAGGAAATCTCCAGAAAACAAGCTCTATATCATATGTCCTTTTAGAGAAGCAAAAAGAAATACATCACACTGCTGTTTCAGAGGGAGAAGGACAACCCCAAACAATGTCTATACTACAAGTACAGTAATTTCACGATTATAAGCTGCACCTTTTTCACTGAAGAATCCAGCCTACCCTGGATAATCATTTATGGACAAATCCCAGCGAAATGCCAACCCAGAGGTGAGAGCTGGCCGGGGAGGGTGCCTGGGGCTGCCTTTAAAGGCTTCTATGAAAACTGTTTGCAACTTGAGCACCTGACACTGAACCCTGCCCTGGTGCAATTCTGTTACTGACTTGTTACTTTGTTGCACATGGATCCTCGCTTAAAAAAAAAAAAAAAAAAAAAAAAAAAGAATGTGGCTTATATTCAAGTGTGGTTTATATATGGACAAATCCTGTGGTCTACCCGGCTACACAGATGTGTGGCTTATATTCAGGTGCGGCTTATAATTGTGAAATTACTGTAACTGACTTGGGGAATTTCCCTGTATTTTCCCAGCTGCTTTTAAGATCCTCTCTACCTGTTGCAGTGAGGTTATTCTGTCTCTTCCTCTCAATGATGGTACCAAACACTCGTGACAGTTTTGCAGTTAACCCAAGGAAATATCAATGATGTCACACAAGCGACAACAAAAAGAGTTCCCATCTTAGCAATGCTCTAGGCTGAAGTGAGGTGCAGCCCCTGAAGGGAGCAGAGAATCTCCTCCCTTTGTCCTGGGGGTCAGGTGCAGGAAAGGGAATCACCTTGTGCACCTCTCAAAGGAAGCAGAGATTTGAGCACTGACTATGCTGAAACACATGTTTAAGTTCAGTGGCCTTCAGGATCCAACAATCTGGGCACCAGCTGCTGTCCAGGCACCCCTGTTTTATCTGGGCACAGTAGCTTTGATCATTAATAAAAAGGGCACTGAAAACTAGGCAGACATATGGCAGATGGTTGAATGGGGGGAGAAGGAATACTGTAAAAACACAATAATATTTCAAAGCTACATGCAGGATAAAAATCCTTTAAATAATTTTTATGTTAATTGCAACATTCCAGGATCTTGGCTGAAAAGACAGCCTCTCGTGGTGATAGGAGAGTGGTAACAAAGCTGACAAAGAAAGTCTGATAAATGCAATCTCAGGATGACAGACCCTGGCAAGTTCAATTACGCTTGCAAAGTCAGGTGGGAGATGGACTCTGCTGACTGTAATATATCCTTAGCAGCCAGCTCCGGCCATGTACAGCTCTGACCAAACTCCTTTGAGTGACTGACAGGATCCCAGGAGCCTCCAGTCCCATGGCAAGCTGAGAGCAGCTACAGCTGTTATGACAAGGACCAGGGACTAATAGGGAGTGTTTTACTGCAAGATTTCAACCCAACATGCAAATAAACACCATAAACTCTCTGTAAAACTATTTCAAGCCTCTCAAAAAGCCTGTGCAAATGAGCAGCTTGTGTTCACTGTGTCTAGCTTGTGTAAAGCTTCACTCAATGTTAATTTGTACTGCTGCAAACCAGTGTGAAGCCAGATAACTCCAGCAAAACACTAAGCCAGACAAAAGGAGTGGGAAGGGGTTGGTGGCCCAGTTTCAACGACCTGGGCATGGCAGGCAGTGAACAGGCTCCCACTACTTGCAACCATCAGAGATTCTCTTCCTACAGGACTGAATCCCAAATGCCCCATGCTGAGAGCATTCAGGAATTCCCACAAAAAACTCCCTGCTTGGGCAAAGGTATTGCTTTTGTTGCCCAAGCAGAAACTCATTCCTCTGAGTTTTTTCTCATTCCAGACCCTTGCACTTACACTTATGAATATGGAGATCATTATACCTATTTCTAATTAAAAGGATTTTCATCTCCTTAGTTTTATACTTCAGAATAGACTAACTACTCTTATTTGATGTGAGAAAGAAAGAAGTAGATGTATAGAGCAAACTGTGGCTTCTCATACTTCAGTGCAAAATTATCCAAGAATTTAAGTCATGTTTAATCAAAGTATCTGGCTTCCTCACAGCTTTTTTTTCTTTTTTCTTTTCTTTTTTTTTTTTTAGTAACAAAAAAGAAGTCTTTTCCCAATTTTTTGCTGCTGAATTTTATTTTACTAGTGACTTTTTAAGAAAAAAACCCCAAACTCACAGTGTTATTAAACAACTTCTTTGTCCTCCTGGATTTTCCAAAAATATTGTAAAATGACAATGGCATAAAAATTATACTGTAAAAAGTGTAAGCACTGTGAATGAGCAGAGTTATTCATTTATATCCCTAGCTTATGAAATGCCCGTATCATGTATCCTTTATCCAACAGCAGACTCTTTTAGCTTCAATCACAAGAGCTAACAATATGTTATTGATATGATTTCAGGAAGCTGTCAGCAGGCAGCTTTGCTTTCAGCCCCTCAGCTCTGGTGAGCGCACACAGAACCTGTGTACCTGTGCCTCTCCCGCAGGAGAGCTGGCAGCGAGGTGCACATTCCTGTCAGCTGTCACAGGAATAAAGAGAAACCCAAACAGCTCTTCCTCACCAAACACAGCCTCACAGTCCTCACACAGGGAAAACGCTGCTGGCTTCACTGGCAATGCCCAGCACACCCAAACCCTGCAAAGAGCTGGGGCAGGGCAGGTGACCCAGGACATTGCTGTGAGCCTTCCCTCTTCTTGCCCCATGCCCACCTCCTCCCCCAGCTGGCCTTTCTCAAGTTTCCACCTGTGCCTCCAGTTCTGCTCAACACCAAATCAGCAGGAAGATGCATGAACAGGGAGTACCCAGGTGTGCTCCTCTCCAGGAACAGAGGGTGAAATGGTGCCTGAAGCTTTGGACACCCCAGGCCAGGTTTCCAGGAGCTGCCAGAGCCTGACTCCTGTACGTGGAGGTACAGGAGGTGTAACTGGGGGTGCAAATCAGGACCCCTGGTGTCCTGGTGCACCTGGTCCTTTGGGCTCCCTCCAGAAATGGGGTGCCATTGAAATAGGGGTGAGGCTCTTCTGTAAAGATGCAAACTCCTTCATTTTTAACTACTTCTGTTTGAAGGAAAAATAAAGTTAGCACACAAGTAAATCCAGCATTTTATAGATTATATTTATGTGCTAGTTTATTTTCAGGATCTGAAGAATAATCACAAATGTCAGAAGCCACAACAGGTAGGCTAAAAATGCAGCTCTTTCCACTTAGGAAAGCAGAGGGTTTTAAAAGTAGTTTTCATATTGGCATACAAGCTTTAATAACAAAAGAGTACTTTGTACTATTAGATGTTGGTCATTTTTTTGTCTGACAAGGACCGGTAACAGGCTGCTGCAGGAGTTAGCATAGTTTTGGTGATATTTTTTTCCTCCAAATGATCAGAGAAAGTACTGTACTTTCAGGATGTGCCTCACTTGCTCTTAAAAGGGTAAAACAAAATATTCTCCAAGCTATACTAAGCCTGCCATATAAGTATTATGCTGTTACAGATTTCAAAAGGTTAGCTTCAATGAACCTGACATCAGTATAACCCAAAATAACCCATTCAAGAGAAAAGTAAGAAATAATTGCTGTTTTCTCTTTTTTTTTCCTCAGCTATATTGCTATAATGATTTTGCATAACAGATTGAACAAAGTGCTGTTGTGACAGGTGGTAGAATTCAGCTAGTAAGCACAGAGACAGGGTTCAATTTAGTTTGTGAATCCTTTAATTGTTGTGCAGCTAATTAAAGAAGGTTCTTTACACTCGCAAGTGTTTACCGTTGCTAGTATGCATACATGAAAAATTAAATTGTGCCTTCAAGGGCTGAGAACTATAGAAAAATCATAGCTGATTCTGCAACATGCTTACCAGCTCAAAATAGCTGCTTTTCACAATTGGAATTTGTAAAACTTTTTGCTAAGCAAATATAGAGCTAATTAGAAGTGTTCGTTGGACCAATTAACATTTAAATAAATAAGCCATATTGCACATTTCACAGTCTTTATTTAATGATGCTTCTTAACTCTTTGGAAAGATTCCTTTAAGTACAAATAAGTTGTCATAAAAATGAAAGACAAAAATAACACCATAACAGTATATTCTATGCTTTTTTCTTTTTGCCTTGAAGTCTTCTCTAAAACTCTATACCTGTTACTGGGGAAGGGGGGTACACAAATCTGGTTCCTTCTTTAATCTTGTCAAGTTACCTTTCCACCCTTTTGAATGCAAACAGAAAAACATATTTGATTACTATTTAAAGTGTTATGATAGCTCTGTTTGTTTTGCCCCATAGAACAGAATCTGTTTTAGACAAAAATTCTTACTTTTATGTCATAAAATGGCCATTCCAGCCCAAAAGAAGAGTGTTCTCAGAAGAGACTGCTCTTAGAGCAAGAAAAACAGCAGTTTGAAAGTTGCATATACAAACAACAAAGCAACAGAAAAAACCTAAATCTGTTTTCCAGGCCTGTTGTCTGCATTCCCACAGCAAAACTAGCGCTGTTGTTATACCTAACCTCAGGGCTACAATTGCTTGTCTCTTCAGGGTCAAGTGATATTTTGCTTTCAAAACAACTTTATTTTAATTTAACAGTCCCTTTCAATCAATAGGGCTCCTTCAGTCTGCGCTGAACATACATTTTCTCTCTCTCTTTCAACCTCCAAACCCCTACCTAACACAAAGGTTACATTAAAAACAGGGGGTAGGCTTCTTTCTACTTTTTCCAAGATGCATTGCCCTACCTCGTAATCACACTAAGAGCTAATGTGGAAGGACTCATTGTTGACCTTGGCTTCCAGCACAGAAAACCAAATTAACAAGGACCAATTAACATTCAAATAAATAAGGAAGATTAACAAAGAATACTCTGCATACCAAGAGAGTGAAATAAACGAGAGGAAGGAGTACAGTATCTCCCTCAATCAGGATGAGTGGAATTCTGCAGGAAGGACACCAGCCCATCAGAGCATGGATGCACAGGCTGCTCTTTCCAAGGCCTGGTGAGCTCCAGAGGGGATGTGGACGTGTGTGAAACAAGCAGAGCTCTAAGTTTGGAACACCCTTGGGAAAATGTGCAAAGATCCCACAGTCCTGCATGGTGTTTCTGTGGAAGGAAAGGAGCTTCCCACCTGCCTGGTCTCTGCTCTGCTCCTTTCTCCTGGGGCTGTTGGTGTTTGGGATGGGGTCAAGAGGAGCATGTGGCTTTGAGCTCACAGCTGACCAGCAGCAGGCCAAGGTAGACACTTCTTTCATGGATTGTCAGAGCGTGAGGTTTCTGATTAAATTTTTAATCAGAAAGGTGTGTTTGGTTTTGGTATTTTTAGATTCAGTAAATTCTTGTTCGAGTCAAAGAGAAGTGGCCAAAGAACATCCAACAGCCCAATAGGAAGGCATGTGGGAAGTCTACAGAGACTGGAAATTTTTGTGGTTTAAAATGTACATCCCATTAAACTCCACCTGAAGGCTCCAACCTAAATTTTTGTGCTAATTAGGTAGATGTTCTGAGTACTGAGTTGCAAAATACATGTGTGAAGTTCTCAAAACTTCATGGTTCAGAGCAAACCTGTCACTATACAACTTTAATTCCATATACTTTTTTTTAACCTTTCTTTGGGGGCAGTGGAGGGCACACAGGTGCCTGAAGCTGTAATCTGGAGCTACTTGTAGGGACTCACTGTGCCATGGATCAGAAAATGCTACACTGGGAAGGATGAAAGATAGTTGAACCTGTTACCTTTGCCATCCCCTGCCTCTTGCTCTTCCTGAGAGTAAATCTACAAAAATTACTTTAAGCTGGCAAAATTTCTCCACCATTCTTGGATATCGTTACTCCAACAGAACAAATAAATTCCCCACTAACTAATCATCTGCTAAGAATGTCTCCTAAAAGGAAACTCCTCCTACACAAAGGTTATGAATAATTCTCAGAAGGTTTCAACATGATCTATCATTTTAAGTATTTGGATCTGGAGTACTGGTTCAGGCTTCTAACTGACAGCCACCTTTATGAATAGTTAAGAGTTCACAGAGATGATTATCATGTACTATTTAAATATGTATAAAGGACAAAGATAATAACAATACTTTGCACTTTAATAGAAGCTTCTGTCTGAAATTCTCAAAGGAGAGCCGAAGTCCTCACGAATGCACACTCACAGCCCCTCTGACCTGCACAGTTGGTCATTGCTATTATTCTCTGGAATCTGGTAGGCTGTTATTGTTAGATTTCTCAAAAATGATAATGTCTGCCTTAATTTATAAAGCAATTGAAGCTTTACTAAATGAGTAACTCAATGTGAATCACCATTGTGGGGAGGTTTGATCGGCCCCTTGTGCCAGGCAGAAAACAGCATGGGACACCACAGGATGCTCTGCAGAGCTTGGCCCCTGTTCTGGTCAAGGAGGAGAATCCTCCTCATTCCCAGCCTGAAACACCACTGACTGATCAGCACAATGTCCAGCTGCGAGACAACATGTCCTGCTACTCTTCAGGAAAAAGCTTTTCCAACGCATCAAAAACAGTTTCAGATTTTTTTTCCCAGTACTAAATCAAAAAGAGCAAAAGTGGGTTCCACTTGGAAGCCAAACTTTCTTGCGGGAAGAAATCTTTCCTGCAGTTTGGTACAGACACAGGAGGTTTTATATTAAAAGATGTTTAAGTAATCAATTTCTAAATGCCCTATATTGATGAAGTCATCCTCTCCTGTCTTTTGATCAAGAGGCTGAAAGCAAGCGACTCTCTCTACTATCCCATAAAACATAGAAGGAAGATTAAATCACGCTCAATTCTGTCTTTCACAGAAAATATGAAAAGAGCAACTAATTAAAAACAGAAGTGTGAAAAATAGAAAGCCCAAATATCACCAACTATAAATTCTGAAATGCTGCCAAAAAGTTGGTTGTGTTTGAAAACTGGACCTGGACAATTTGAACTTATGCAAATGGCATTTGAACAGCAGTGGAACCAAAGGTTCCCCTGACCTTAAGGGCATATTTATAGAAGAGTCAACTGATTTTGAATAATTCTACCAATGTATTAAGAAAACATGTCTTACTTCCAACATTACTAATATGTTCATCATACAACTTTGTTTCTTAAACAAGTACATTTCTTAACCAAGTATATAAAAGGCAAAGGAAAAAAAAGTCACATATGTCCCACACTACTCAAGTTTTTCTGCTTCCTTTTACAGTGCCAGTTTTCCTTCAGCATTTTTTAAAAATTCTTGCAAATATCAAAGAACAAATCACTTTCAGATTTCTTGCAGAATTTGCAACAAATAAAACAGCCACAGAGAGAGAGAAATGGGGAAAATCTATTTCAATGTGATTGCTTTCAAATACCTGAACTAAGTGGGAAACAGTTGGTATCATGAAATCCCTCTGCAACAAGCAACTTCTCTTGAAACAAAATGCATTGAGGGACAGAACTGAATGAGCTTTTTCCACTGGACACTTTGTCCTGTAAGATTGTTTGTGTTCACTTCCCCTTTTCTTCTCTAAAAACTACCTCAACATAATTTCCCTACCAGCATTGTAGTCCCTCTCAACCTTTTGTGATTTTTTTTTACTCATTTATTTGGGGCTTTTAAATTCAGTTTGGAGTGGTTTTGTCCATTTGTTTGTTTATTTAATTTTAGATCAATTTGTTAAATCAGACTGATAAAGTTACTGAAATAACACCACAAGCCTCTGGCTGCAGTACTGCTATCAGAATGGAGCTCTGATCTCATCCTGGCTCCTATAGCTAATAACAAACAGCAAGAGACTGAACTCCCTCAGCTCAAATATAACCATCCAAAGTCAAGTTAAATTCAGCATAGCTTTCACAGATTCAGAAGATCAGAAATTGGTTTACCACAACTTATCATGGAGTAACATGTTAGCACAAGTTAACTGTTTCACAGTAATTTTTAGCGTACATGCTCTTGGCAAATGTGATGCAAACTTGTACAGCTTTCAGTGTAAGCCAAATTTCACTGGTTTCCTTAGGGTTAAACTAACACACTGCTCCTCGTGTGCTGGGAGGCAGAAACCACCACAGAGACAGCTACAGCAGCTGACAGTGGTAACCTGGCTGTGGGATCAGTAATTACTGCTACATCCAGGGGTCTTTGGTCAGGGCTAAGAAAATCAGGTATTTCAAACTGCAATTTGTTTTATTAAAACCCCTGTGTTAAATTTTTCATGGGAAGTTACCAGACTTTTCAGGAAGGATTGTCTGCGGTGGATGTTCCACCAAACATGCAACAGGTTGGCAAAAGTACATAATAAAATCACTAAGCATCTAAGGTCCATGATATGCAGAGATACCTAGGCGTAAAACAATGTGAGATTCAAATTTTAAAAATATTCTTGATGGACCCAATCCAAAACCAACTTGGTGACAGCCTTTGTAACAAACCTCAAGACTTTTGGTCCAAACTCACACTGAATCAGTGGCAAAGTTTTATACCCATATATGGATCTCAGGATGGAACTTCAATCCACAGAGATCTGAAACTTATTGTTGCAAATGATGACCATATATGCAGGAAAATATTTAATTTAGCCACATCCTGCAGTCATTAACATAGAACACAAAAATGAAGGTGGGCATCTACAGTTAAACCTTTTTTTCCTGAAAAGCTACTTTCAATAAATAAAAACACACAGAATTAAAAGCAAACAACATTGGCCTGTAACAAATTACTTACAAAACATTTTAAAGAAAAAATTCACCCACATGTAATTTTACTATAAGCCACACACCATTTAACTACAGCAACACACTGTTCTAGAGTTTCTCTAACAGATTGGTGAGGGTTTCACCCTTCTTTTCCCTGCTCAGAAATATCTCTGTAGTACTACTGAGTAGCAATGGAGCATGAAGTTGGAATACAGGGAGAATGGGGAGTCCTACCTTACACACTACTGACTGGCTGTATCAGGTTTCATGAATGAAAATAAACATAAAAATTCAAATAGAAAAGATATTCCCAGGAGCTTCCAGTTCTTCATGCATTATTTCACTGACAGTGGAATGCTCTTGTACCAGTGGCACTGCCACCATCAACCCAAAGCACTTTGGGATACATCAGCAATAGAATGGAGTTGATGAGATGATGCAGTGATACAGGAAAAAAAAAGAGTAACTAAACAACAATGCACTGGAATTATTCTTAATGGTAATTATTTTTTCTTTTTTTTTTTTTTTTCAGAAATTAAAACCAGTATTGAAAAGTCTTTGTTGTATCTTTGATTTGGTGTGTGCAGCAAAGAAATATTTGGTTCAGACTGAGGTGTCTGTGTTGTTGGTAAGGGAGCAGGTACAGTGCCTGTGCACACAGGAGAGGTCACACTCACAGAACCTTTTTCTCTGCGCAGACAGTACACTGGGCAAAGCATGAATCTACACACACAGGTGAAACTCTCATTTTAACTGGCAAAAATTTTAATAAATAAAATTTCTGCATTTTTCATTTTGCTAATTACAGTAATTTCACAATTTTGCACCTGATTATAAGCCGCACATCTGGGTAGCCAGGTAGACCACAGGATTTGTCCATATATAAGCTGCACCTGAATATAAACCACTTTTTTTTTTTTTTTTCAAAGGGAGGATTCATGTGTGACAAAGTAATAAATTAGTAACAGAATTGTGCCAGGGCGGGGTTTGGTGTCAGGTGCTCAAGTTGCAAACAGTTTCCATAGACCATCGAAGCCTTTAAAGGCAGCCCCAGGCACCCTCCCCAGCCGGCTCTCACTTCCAGGTTGGCATTTCGCTGGGATTTGTCCATAGATAAGCCGCACCTGATGATTAGCCGCACTACTGGGGTAGGCTGGATTCTTCAATGAAAAAGGTGCGGCTTATAATCGTGAAATCACTGTATTAATTTCATGAAGCAACTACAATGATCACTCTCAAAAATAAGTATAGGCTTTTCCTCAAAAAGTTCCTATAACAATTCCTATTTATCATCTCCTTTCAACATTATCATCAGGCCTTCAACTTATATGATCTTCCATGGCAATCAACTGACTGGTGCTATATATCCTGAATAATATTTTCTCTCCTGAGGACTATATACCTTTGAGATACCAAAGGGAGTCTTTCATAGATCAAGAGGCATCAGTTCATTTGGAAGATCTCCTGTACAGGAGGGAATATAGTTTAATAAACATATGCAATGAAAACTTTTTGGAATAATCAGGCAGAATGCACACAATGACCATGTTAACGTTGCTGCTCTATCCTCACTGTACAGTTGATTTCCACTCTAAAACTTTGGTTGAAATGTATGAACTTGCCTAAATATAAGCACAAGCTGAAGTACTTTCTTAAATTAAAACTGGCAAACATCAGCACTACTTGTGGGAGATGTCACTAACCAGAAAGTTTTCAGGGTTTATTTTTCTGTGATATCTCATCTTTCATATTTCTATAAGGCAGAGAATCAATGGTCACTGGTATGTTACAAAGCATTAATTGTAACAAGTTTCAGTAGCTGAAGAGGGAATCAAAGTAAAATTTCAATCAGGAAACAGACAAGTTTGTTCAATAACCTTGAAATCTCAAGCAGATGCAAAGTCACTCTACAGGTAGAGAACAGATGAGGAAAATGTAACTTGTAAACAAATAGTGCTAGTATTGTCTGGAGCCATTTCTCTGCCAGACTACAATATGGTCTGGCACATGATATGACTTGCACTTTCTGTTTTTATTATAGTTTTTCTTTTAAAGATAATCTATCTCACCCATTTGTAGCTGCTCCAGTATCTCATCTATCTGAATTAGACACTCATCTTTAAAGAGAATGAAATCCTCTCAAGATCCCCAATCCTTTCTGTAGAGGTAGCCTAACATTTTTCTTACCTTGCACAGGAAAAATGGTGTTCTATAATCCAAACTATACCATGTATTTTATGGCATCTCCATTGCTTTACCATGAGCACTGCTTTCAAAATCATATTTTACAGGAATCAAGACTAAATTGTTACTTACAAGGTTCATTTTGTAAAGACATTAATGAACAGACTGCACGTGGAAGCGAGTTGGGAAATATTGTGCATTTTGTGCATTATTTTTTTGGCAAGTACATCATTTTAGTAATTAATGTTGACATCTTTTTAAAATGCATTAAGCAATATAGACAACATATACTCTGCCCAGCTTTTTACGTTCTGGGGGGCAGGGGGGTAGAATATAGAGAGAGTCTCCTATGGATAAGCACTAATAGTGCAGTAGGGCCTTCCATTGCCTAATAAAGTCCTACTCTGTCTTGATTAAAAGTACATTTTAGGTACACTTCTGGACTTTTAAGAGATTTTTGAGAATCTAGCATTCTCACAGACTGCCAGAGCTGTAGAGATTCAAACACAGTAACATTTTTAGTGATCCTTTAAGGACCCCCATTGAAAAAGTCATTGCCTTCTTTATGGATTTCAGGCAGAAAAACAACTCACTGCTGTGTTCAGACAGACATCAGTCCCCTTTCTCTTCCTTTCTCGTTTCCATACCTAACCAAATAGCAATCCAAGCATCACTTTATCATCCTCAACAAGTTTAAGCACCTTAATTCTAAGGTTCTAGATATGCAGAAAATTAGTGCCCTTCATGACTCAAAGCTATGGCAATTTTTTTAGATGTTTATTGACCTGTTTATTACTATCTGTTTATTGAACTGTTTTCCATGAATCTGTCTAATCCCTTTCTGAGCCTGCTGCTGCTGTCTGCCTCCACTAATTCCCTTGGCAGCAAGTTCCAGAAGTTCACTACTCACTGTGTCAGGAATTATTTCCTTTTATCTGTTTTAAACCAATCTCCTGTTACCTCTGCTGGGTGCTCTAGCTATGGATATGTGAAATTTGGTGAAAAAGAGGGTGGGGATTCTGGAAAGGGTTTTGATAGAATTTTGTCCTTGCAGCTATAAAGTTTTTCTAAGTGAAAAATAAAAGTATCTAAACAGGGCCACAACATAACTCAGAATGTAAGAGCCCAACACAACAGCATGAGATTCCATGAGCGCTCCCACTAATGCAGATTTACTCACACAGCCTACAGAATTCTATGATCTAGTCCTTGATGACAGGACAATCCCCTTTACCGTGTCAAAGGCCTCTTCCATAAGTTTGTAACCAACCCTTGTATACAGAACTTGGGAATGAGACCATTTGAGGATTTGTGGCTTTGTCACAACTGAAAAGATTCATCTGTCATGACTAAGATTCATTCAGTTACAGAAAAAAGCCCCAAACATTCTTACAATTCTGAATGAGGAAGAAAGGGTGAAAAATGTCAGAATGAAACATTCACTACAGGTTGTTTTCCGACATGCTCATCCAAATTTTGGTTTGAAGTCTACATAGACCTTCCATCCAAAGCCAATTTAACAGAGAGCCCAAGGAAAATACATCCCCATCTGGCACAGACTGTTGTTCCAAGCTGTGACCAGATGATTCCCTCCACCCTCACCCTCCAAAACCAGAATGACTATAAAAAAATAACCATTCTCTTAGGTTAAAAAAAAAAAAAAAATCTCCCGACCATGGTTGAAGCCAAATGGCCCTTCAGGCTACTACTGAAGAATCAATTACATTAGCTGTAAGCCTAAGAGAGTCCTGGGGACAATCAGTCAGAGCCATAATAGCTGTGAGGGAATTGTTAAGCAAATTGAGGGATTCTTTAGGTAATTGGGATTGGACAACCAGGTCATACTTAATTTGAAGCATCCATTCCATACAAGTGCTTCAGAGGTATAGTAGGAACTAAAGACAGCAAAGTCTAATTGTGCTGCTACTAACCCAGTGCTTTTAAAGGGACACCCCACCCCACCCACCCTGCCCTGGCCCCCCATTCTTGCACAGAATGTTTAACAGGACTTGCTCACTCTCAGCAGAGGAGAATTCAAGCAGCTCCTGCAGGGTCAAACCGGGGAGCTGAGAGCTCCACAGCCTTCTGGGACAACCTGCAGTGCTTATTCACAGCTCCAGCCAGAGACAGGAAATGCTCAGAGGTTTATACCAAAACTGAGAAGGAAAGAAAAGGACATCCCACCGCCTTCTCTAAGGCAGTCCAAAGATTCTAAGGATGTGCATTTTTCTCTTTTTGTGGTTGACCATGCATTCAGCAAGTTAAATGTATATTTAACTAGAAATTCTAGTCTTCCATAGAAACTCTGCAGAAATCCACAGCTCCTGCTTCAAGCTCTTCAAATTTTGCAGGCAAGAAAATCCTCAGTTCTGGAAGGCCATGCTGAGGGGTCTGTGAGGGGATCTCAAATAAAATTGGATTTTTTACCCAGTTAAACAGGGAATTACTCCAACAGCTAAAAGCTCTCAATTCCCTTTGTTCATTGAAACAAGTTTCAGAAAAAAAAAAAGGTATGACCAAAATCTATCTTCACGTCCAGTTTGCTTTTGGAGAAACCTGTTGCAAACAGCTAGCATTTTTTGGCTTCTCCAGAGAGAAGCAAGTCATTTGGGTTGACACAATAGGGATTGAAGTCCCAAGAGATGCTAATTCTTTGTTGGATTGCCCTGAAATTTCACAAGGTGAACAAAATGAGCCAGCAAACATGGCCCTAAGAGTGCCAGCACCAAAGCTGACAAATCTATCTTCTTGTCTCCCTTTCCTCTGATTCTTTTCTGGAACTAATCTGAGGAAAAACCCTATTTCTGGGTCTTCTGGCAAAGAGTACCTCAGATAATTGCCCAGAATGGAAGATTCTGCTAGTGCCACATTTGTTTGGCAAGGCAAGAGAAAAACTGGGAAAAGGGGGATAAAGAACAGAACCTGGATGGCTGAAGGGTGCCAAAGCAAGAGTTTTGCGCCAGTTGCCATTCTGCTTGGAATCTGCAGTGAGGAGCCCAGCAGTCCCTGCTCCCAGCAAGCTGGCCATGGCTTAGAAGAGTTGGCCAGGGCAGCTTTGGCAGTGCAGCTGATGACAGAGAAAACTTGGAGCAGCAGATGGGCCAATAGCCCATTGGTAGAGGTCAGGAATATCTGATCATGCACACTTCTGCCATTACACAGCTCTCATGGAGTACAAATCCATCCATTTCATGCTCCAGTTTTGGAGGACGTTTTAACTGCTTATCAAATCAGTGAGCACTTTTCTAGCCTTGACAGAACAAGAGCAAACAGGAACTGGTTGCAATTCTACCTCTAACGTTTAGAGTTGTGACATGATCTATTCAGCCAGGCTATGTCCTTCTAAAGTTATCTAGCAGTATGCCAGCAGTCACCCAGCAACAACTGCTTCCAAAGAAAGAACCCATGTAAAACAAACAAACAAATAAAAAGTAAAATCCCTGATCTGGAACATACTGCCATAACTGAAGGGAGTCTTTCCACTGCACTAACCAATTTAGGTGAGTGAGCAGGCAAATTCCCTCCCATGAGACTAGTTAAACAGGCTATGGTATAGCAGCTCAATTGCCTGGACAACATCATGAGTCAAAGTCTGGGGAGCACTTGAAGAGCAGGGCAAATAACCCATCTACAAAAATAATCATCATCAAAAACAGTCATCCACAAAATTTTTGCCAATCAGTACTTTGAAAAATGAGCCATCACTTTTTGTGAAGATAATGGATGGGAATTCAGTCTGTGTCACTGCTATGGAAAAAAAAAAGTGCATTGCTTTAGACTACAGGGAATTCTGAGCACACAGAATTTGAACTCAGAGAGCTTGATGTAGAAATGGTTATGGTTAGATAGTGTATTTCTTTGACCAGAGAGCTGCAAAGAAATCTATTTCATGTGTAGGAAGAATGCTTAGATTAAAATGTTTTTCCAGCAGAATCTTTAAGAGACCTTACCTGATGCAATCTGGGTGAAACTTTGAGGGCAAGAAAATCCTCAAATGAATACCCACAGGTAGAACAAAACCTTTATGAGATGAGTGGTGATAATCTAGCTTCTTCCAAGCTCCAGGTCAGCAAAGGAAGCAACATGGTAATGTTCAAAGATACTTTTGGTAGCAGGAACACAATGCACTGTATCTGCTCTCTACTGCTGCATCCCCCACAGTCATTATTCATGGAAGGAAAAGAAAAAAACAGGTGTATGAGGCAGCTGTGCTTGACAGAGGCTACTTGCAAAACAATAAGGAAAGGCTGCAGACCATCAAGATTATAAACATCATCTATCTCAACACTGTATTTATTTGGCCAGTAGTGCTAAAAAAGGTGTCAGCCTCTTTTGCTGGAGACTATATGCAATGGAACACATCCACACAGTCTTTGTACAAGCACATGGATTTATGACAGAATTCTAGATGCTTTGTTTGGGACAGCAGTACTATTTGAAGTTCTGACTTAACAGGCACCATGCTTTACAATCTTATGTTTCATAAATGCTGCTCTACCTTAGGATAGGGTATATTCAAAAACTGGAACACCACCTGAGACAAACCCCTCAAAGTAGGTCCTTTCTGCCAGAAAAACAGAGAGTATGGACCACAAAAATTTCAGTTTCAATCACAACTGATAAGATCAGAACATGTGTAGTGCTAATTGGCCTAAACATTGGGAGATTCTAACTGCTTCCATCCTGCTACATTTCTGATACCAGCAGTCTACCACAATACTCCACAGCACTTAGGGTCAGAGTCCAGTTGCCTCCATGTGTGGACACAGTGGGCATGGAGAAGAGGGAGATTTGCTTTGACACCCAAGAATAACTGCATCACCTTGGGAGACTGCATTTCAAGTTTTGCTTCCGATTATAATTATAATTACTTGGTGATGATCACCTCCCTGTTTCGCTTAATTTAAAATGTTTCTGAGTTGGAGAGATGAATGACTGGAATTATCTGGGAAGAGCTGGAGGGATGGGGGAAGGACATAAACTAACTTTTGCTCCTTCAATTCTTGTCATTGGCAAAAACCTTTAAAAATATTGCCAATTAATTTTCCTCACAGTGGTAAGCTTTGTAATTGTAACCTGTAACCAGTTAAAACCATCATGTTGCTTGGTTCATGCTAATTGCTGACTGTTGTGACCAAAACACAATGCTAAAACTTTCAGTATAGGAGGGAAGGAGAAACATGGCAGTGTTTAAACTGACGATGAATCAAAGCTCTTCCTATACAATGTTCTTACAGGGCATAACTACAAAATTATATTGGTAATTATATTGGTGCCACCCATCACATACATTTAGTTGGGCTTACAGCTATGTACCCAGTGAGAAGAAGGAATTTAAAAAGTTGACGGAAAGTAAATTCCATTTGGAAGACAACAGCACTGGAGAGAAGTAAAATCATAAGGAACTCACATTCCCCTGCTGGTTCTGTCGTATAGATTTTTGTTTTTCCTTTCCACAAACACAATATGATTACTTTCAAGAACTAGGCACGAGTTAAAAACCAAAGTAGAAAGCCACAGTCTTGTCCAGGGCTGAGGTCAGGGTTGGCAGTATACTGCTCACATCATGAGCAAAGCCCCTCTCAGGCAGTCTCAGGAACTCTGGGGCTTCCACATTGCCTTCCACCACCGAGGCTGAGACACCCCAAATAACCCAAAATCACTGAGGTAAAATGTCCTCTGATTCAATGCATTCAATGAATGCATTGAAATCCCACAGCCTAAAACACATTGGCACAATGATGCTGATATTCCATCTCATGATACTTCCTTACTGATATATAACTAATTAAAAATATGGTGAAATCTCTCTGGTAGCACCTGCACCCCAGTTCAGCCATGCCAGACAGTCTGGGTTGAAGTCTTCCTTCATCACTTTCCTTTATCCCATTTTTCCAGCTTTCAAGAAGGTGGCTGTCTTTGCCTTCCTCTGAATGGGAGAGATTATTCGAGAACAGGAAATAAAACCAAGCGGCAAGAAAGGAGCAGCTGCTATAACCAAACTGATGATGACAGTGCAGCCATCAAAGAGAACGAAGAGATGCCTATTACCTGCCATCTAGCCTCTGCCTCGGGTGTTCAGTGTGTTTTAAGTGCAGAAGCTTAATTTGTTCTTGCACACACTAGACCACTATTGCAGATGAATCTTCAAGTGCAATCAACTAGTTGATCTACCAAAAATATGCTAGACCATAAAACCAGTACAGTGAATTTAATTTAAAAAGATATGTTAGATTCTTTTTCCACGGACCCTTAGTCTTAAAAATAGTCTTTATGCGTATGAGAAATCCAATGGTGTTTACAAGAATAATGGCGTACAGCAGTGGGCAATAAAAGCTGAGATTCTCTTTGCAAACAGATAAATATTTGCACACTGGTACTGTGTGACCATCTACCCAAATATTATCTGTGTGCAGGAGGAATGAAGCACATTTTGCCAGTTGCTTTATTTTGCCAGTTGCCAGAACCATAATATCTGTTTCCTTTTCTTCCTTTCTAAGCTCTTCTAGTCCATAAGAGCAAAACCTACAGTCTGTACAGATATTGAGGATAAGTAAGTGATGCATAGGGACTTAATATTACTAAATACTTATAGAGCACTTATATATTCAGAGTGGTCTACAAACATTAGCAAATCAATTCTCATACTAACTTGCAGGACCACCTAAGTATTACTTTCCAAATTAGGGCTAAAGTTTCTCCTCATGTCTATATCCACTCTCTACTTTACATTGACAAAACAAAATTAACAGTAGTATTGTATGTCATATTCTCTGGAATGGCCTCAAAAAGGACTCAGCTATAAGAATCGCTATGGAGGTTAAAAACTACAGAACACGGAGCTGCAAGGATTATATTAATAAGAGAAACATCGAAGAGGATTTTATAATATTTTAAACATATAAATAAACATATAAATAAATAAATAAATACAGTAATTCCACAACTATAAGGCGCACTGGATTATGAGGCACTTCCGGGTTGTTGGTAATTTTCCGTACTCTGTCCATATATAAGACACACTGGAGTATAAGGCGCACTTTTTTTTTGCAGCGAGGATCCGTGCACTACAAAGTAACAAATCAGTAACAGAATTGCATGATCACGGGGTTTTCTGGCAGGTGCTCAATTTGCAAACATTTTTCACGGATCGGTGCAGCCTTTAAACGCAGCCCCAGGCGCCCTCCCTGTGTCTTGGGCCCCAGCACTCCCACTCGCCCCCAGTGCCAGCTGGCGTGGCTCTTGCAGCTCGGCTCCTCGGCTCACACTTCCGGTTTGGCAAATTTTCGAACTTTGTCCATATCTAAGGAGAACTGGATTATAAGGCGCACTTCCAGGTTTCAATCAAAATTTTAGTCAAAAGGGTGCGCCTTATAGTTGTGAAATTACTGTAAACAAATTTGTAGTGTTTGAGGATTCAAAGAAAAGTCTGAAATTAATAACCACAACCAGCGGAGTTTGCAACACAGTGACAATATGCTGGACATGCTAGTGGTGCTTATGAAGCCTGTTGGGGGTTTAAAGCCTCCAGCTGCAATACTGGTAAGGTACATTCCTATCCTATAAAATGGAACACCAGAATCAGGCTAACTTCATTAACACACAAACAGGCTGCACTGACACACAGCCAGCATGGGGGGGATCCTTGCTCATGGGTAAACTCTAGGCTGGACGGAGACGATGCAACCAAGCCTAGAAAGGTGCAACTCTTACCATGAAACTCTCATGGAGACAGAGCAAGGAGCTGGCTGCTGAGACAGAAACCGGGAGGGCAGCTAGCACTGGGGTGAGCTGCTCCCAGGCTCCATGTGGCCCTGGAGAGGGTGGTGTGTACAGAGCAGCTGGCAGGCTTTATCTGCTCAACTTTCTCCGACCCTGAGAAACAGCCTGGCAGCCTTCTAGCTCTCCCTGCTCCCAGATGTACCTTTTGCTTCTTTTATGATCAACAGTCCCAGGAGAGACTTCAGAGAAAATGTTGGCCTCAAGTACTCAAAATACTCAAGAGTTAAGTCTGGCATTTTTAGAATACCTGCGGGTAGTCTGGCAAATCAAGTATCCCACATTCACCCATCTCTAATGATGATTATTATGCACCAACAGCTGTCTACAGTTCAATGGATGAGGATCTAATTGATCTCATTACCTCGCCCCATATAAAGTGAAGAGCATTCCTGCTTCTTTGGGTTTGGGGCTCCTAGGCTGACTGAGGGTCTGTGCTGAAGGCCTGCAAATAGACTGATTGGTAGCACTTTTTGTTTGTTTTCAGCTAGTCAAAATCCACAGATACAAACATCTTGTAGTATATTGTATAATATATTATGATGTGGCTTTTGTCTTACCAGTTTCATACTGAATAACCCTGATAGCATTCATATGAATATTAATTTTGTAATAAAAAGCAAGACTGGTGTATTAGTTATGCGTTCTTTTGTTACTCTTAGTCTTTAATTATTATTATTAATGCTATTATGTCCAATTTCCCCTCACCTTGCTCACCCTCGCAGTCTCTGCTGTGCTGCCCTGTCTCAGCCAGTGAGCTCCTTCTGGAGCCAACAACAATGTCACCCAATTAACCCTCTGGCAGGGTACACTGTGCTATATAAATGGTGTTGCTTCCACTGCTACAGGTCTCTGAGTGTCATTTCCCCCTGTGATACAGCCAGGCACCCAAATCTCTTCCTTGGCCTTGGGTTGCCTGCCCAGCACGGCTGGCCATGTGCAGAGTTTGCCATATGGGCAGGATCAGCCAAAATATTTCTGCTGGGGAGCTGGTGCAATAGGAATCTGTGTTTCAGATTTTTAAAGTTACATTTCTGAAGAAAAAAAAAAAAAAAAAAGCCATTTGCAGAAACAAAAGGCCTGAGTCCACCTCTTTTGGGTGGGTGTAAATCCTCTGTCTTTAATAAAGTTATGTCTGATTTATAACTGTGTGAGAGGAGATTCTGGCCCATAATATAATATAAAATGCTCAGCTTTCTGCTGTTTTCTTATTCATAAAGATTACTCCACTGTCACTGTGGAAAAGATGCAATGAAAAATACCTAGTGCTCTGTAGCTTTGCAACTGCCAACTCTCTCTTGTTTTTAAAAGAATACCACTGTTCATTTGCTAGTCTACAGCAGATATATTTTTAACATAAAAACACTATATTTAATTGGTTATGGATCTCAGTTCTTTTAGCACTACTGGAAATCACACAAAAACACATTAGTACAGAGCAATTAGTGCAATGGCAGTAAACAACTAAGGCACTATTAAGCTGTGGGTGATTAAATAGTATTACTTCTTTATTTTTTATGATATTAGACTAAGAGAAGATTTTTAAACATATATTCCCGTTAATATTAATAAATGATATGAATAGCAGGTGTCTTTTAAGACTATTTTTGTCAGGGCACTTCAGTTTATAAGAAAGATTTTCTTTTAATGGAAGATATGTCTCTTTATATGGTATATCATGTTACTTCTTATCTCACTACACTGGGACATTTATACAGTAATATTATTTAATGAGAGTTATGAAATCACACACTGTTCCTTCAGAAAATAATACCCGTATCTCTACCACCAAGGAACAAAGAGCTACCAAACTCCCAAAATAATATGCAATTATTTATATCTGTGCAAAGAACAACCCGGGTACTCTTTGACAAATTTACTACAATGGGCTGTAACAAACAGTGTGATAAGTTAGCCTGAGTGGCAGTGACCTTCAGGCAACATAAAAGACAAGAATCTGACCCAAGGACAGAACCCTTGTGGTGTACCTTTTTAATCTGCCTAGCCCTCACAATCTCTCTGGACTCTGTACTTGTTTATAGATCATCCTCATGGTCTGGCACATCTTTTCCTCGGCATCTGATTAAGTTAACAATGTGCTGCTATTTGCATGCAGATTTGCCAGGCCTTTCTCTACAGCTGCTCCCAAAGACTTGGTCTTTCTCTGTAATGTGATAGCACAGCAGTCAGTAAATGCAATCTTTGTCAAACCCAGGTGTGCTCTTGATTTGGTTCTCATTCGTTCCAAGCAATTTTTCTTTCTGTAGCATTTATAAGGCTCTATTATAGTATAGCCACATCTGGAGCTAAAATTCTTCTATTAATTATATACTTTTACCACTATAAAGAAAAATTCAGACACAGCTACTAACATTTTTGTTGTTCTTATTCCCTTTTTGACAGACTTTATTTTACTTCTGTAGAATTTAATTTTTAAAGCAGCATTCCTGATTTTTACTTCCATAAAAACAGTATTGCAAGCATGAAATCAAAATATTTGGTATCTCTAGTCTAAAATAATTCTATCCAGAGCAATATGAACATTAAGTTTAATTTTTTTGAACCTTTCAATACTTATCATACATATAATGCTTTAATAATGTATCTGTCTCATTAAAGGAGTTACAATCTGCTTGGAAAAGAAAGAGAGTGGTTAAACAAAACCCAAAACAACTTATTCAGTTCCCTAGTGGATGCTGGTTCACATCACAGAATCACCAAACAATTTGTTCCCTCCACAGTCAAAAAGCAGAACCAAATTTGATCAGCATGGTGACTTAAATGCTGTATTTTCTCTGTGCAATGAGGGTAATTTTTCAAGATCAGGTTTGAAGTAGATTAGTGCAGAAATATGAGCTAAGCCTTCACTCTTATCATTTGAGTATGGATAAAGGATGCATTCACCCAAGAGCACCGAAAGTTATTTTCTAAGAAAAATTTTTTCCTACCTCTTTTTTTCCGTGTGTGCATACAGAGATCATCACAACAAAGTAGTTAATGGAGACTAGCAAACAGGTTTGACAACTGAATATTCACTATGAAAATATACATCTAAAAGGAAATACTATTTGTTAATTTTATTTGTTAATTTTAAATCCCAATTATCTACCAAAAGGGAGGCTTCTTTGCTAGGTAAATACCTGTGTGTTAAAAGAGGTCAGAATCATTTTAATTACAGAAGCACTACAAAGAAATACCAATCCCCACAGCTGAGGGATGATTTCCATCTCACCAAAGCAGGTGGTCTTCTCCAGCCCTTGGCCAAGTAAGTTTAACATGGACATGGTGAGCTGAGATCTTGACTTTAGTATTATTTATTTTAAAAGGAAGTATAAATGGAAAACTTTTTCTTCCCTAATCAGCTTTCTGCTGGTTTGCTTTCACTGTTTTTTGGTGGTTTGTTTTTTGGGTTTTTTTTGCATATTTGTATCAAAAGTAAAAGAAATGCAAGTGCTCCATGTCGGTGCAGCTGAATTCACTGAAGCATCAATGATTTCTGAATTGTTTTTCTTTAATAAAATTATGAATAAAAATATCTAACTAGCCTTACCCATTAAGAATAAAATATAACGGAAATATTCTTCATGGTGGACTTTTTAAACTATTCTACTGAGGAAAAAGCTTTTGTTTATTTATAGCGGATTTTATCTTCCCAAATCACTTATTTCAGATGATTAGTTTGGCCATATATGCACCCAGTCTTTGCACAGACACACACAGATTCACACACAATATATACCCATGCAGGAGGGTAAAAGAATCAGCAGACAGGCAGAAGCTGTGTAACCAGATTACATCACAGGTTACGATGGAAATAAATAAAAGAAAATCTCTCTTGCTTCCATAGCGTGGCATTTTAGTGGTGCTGGTTTGACTTTTGGCCCACACACATATGCCAATGGCAAGGCTAACTCTGGGGACTAACAAAAAAGAATGTGTGTTCACAGCTGTACAGTACACCAATACAGATTACATGTTTTCAGTGTTGCGGCCACAACAGAATGCTAATTAACATACTGGAGTGATGAGAACGGCTGTAAGGGCCTTATTGTTCCATTATTTCATGCAGCCCAGCTGCCTTTGTTTATGTCACTTATCCTCTCGTGCCACAGGTTTTTACTCCAAAAATACTATCCCAATACAACGTTAATATTTAAAAAACAAAGAGGTGGCAGATTGTCATTTTTGTGTCAGTCTCAAACTGCAGAACTGTTAAGCTGTTCTGGTTCGGTATTTAGAAATAATTTAACAGCCATATTCAGACACTGCCTGCATTCTAACATAATGGCTGAATACTTGAACCAAGCAAATGCATAACTATCCTGACATCACTTATGAGATTTAGATTGGTCAGTTAATGGAAGTCTTTACCAGAATCAATACCATAACAGCTTCTTGAAATGAACGTGATTTTTTACACAGAGTGCTGTGAACAATAAGTACAGAAATATCCTACCTTTGTATACAGCACAAAGGAACTGGGATTTGAAATTAAGAAGCAATTACAGTTTTTTGCAAAGTAATGTTACAGTTGATTATTAGAAATAAACACATACAAAATAAGCACTTTTTAATAAATAGCTGGAGAATATTAAAATTCCACAATCCTATTATTCCTTTTTTTTCCCCTACCTTTTTAACAGCCATTTTATCTGCTGTCTTGGTTATCATGTTGCTGTTAAGGATTAATATTGATGATTGTTGCCAACAATGGTAAAATACTGAAAAAAACCACTTTTTATGGGAGAGATGTAGCCATATCTAACGGTAAGTAATGTTAGTTATGTCTGCTGCTTTGACTTCTTTGATTGATTAATGAAAAAAAGCAATGTTAAATGCCATTAATATTCTTAGTTATATTACAGTAGTGCCTGAATGTCTTGTCTGATGTTGGCCAGGTTCAGATCCAGGATAGCTAAGAAGACATTGACTTCCTAGTGCAAAGGAAAAGAGTTCCTGTCCACCAAAGCTCTGTGATCCCAAAAGCATTTATGTTTCTCAACAGAGAAATCAAACAACTTGGCTCCTTTGACTTCTGTGAAACCACACAACAGGCTGAGTTTACTTAGGGGTTTAAAGAAACTACTACGGTTTTATTTAGTCAGTAGCAACAAGTGTGATAATTTGAAAAGTGAAATAAGGAGGGGAAAATAAGAAAAAACAGCCACAAAACCCCAGGACATCGGTGGTAGGAAGTTCAATGTACAGTTACCTGGTTACAACTCAAAAGTTTCTTCCCTCATTTACTTGGTGTAAAGAAATAGGAAACGTTCATGATGAAGAGCTTTGCAAACAATTAATTCCATCAGTTGACTAATTTCTGTCAGAGCACAAGCTTGGCTAGAACCTGAAGTTAATGGTGTATTTTTTTCTCAATGAAAAGGGGGAAAAAACCTCAAAATTTCAGTTCCAGTTTCACAAGTTTAGCTTTCCCAACTAAAGGTGAGAGAGCTAACAATATGCATGTCACCTTAGATTTACCCAGTGAACAGAAACACCAGAAAGGGTAAGTCTTCCCCAAAAATGTCATCTATCTAATCAAAGACATACTGTTGATAATCACAATGCATACCAAAATCCTGAATTGAGTGAACATCCAATTGAGTGAACGAGCCCTAGTAACTTTTTAATTACTTTAACTGGTAATCTCAGATAAACATGCAACTGCTTGAAGTGTCTGTCTTATGTAAGGCAGTAATGAGGGGATTTAATGTTTTCTCCAGCCTACACAGCTCGTGATGGTGAACACACCACAGGTGTGGTGCAATCTAATACAGAGCGGCTTCTCAGCTATGACCATTCCCCTACTGTGGACAGAACATAGATTTTTTTAACTGGATCCAGGAGCTAGCTAAATTACCCAGCTGCTCTGTGTTTAAGCCCCCAGCTAGTTTATATACCAATAACAATAAACTTTCTGTAACAGCAACCCAGTCTATTACAGTGCTTCTTGCTCAAGCTAAAAGTGGGCCATTTCAGCTATGCTCCTGGATGACACCATGGGATGTGTCCCATCCTGAAACTGTAAAAACATTATAAAAAGATACAAGTACATGCTCAATTAATGGAGTTTGGCTTTTATTCATGCTAATTTACAACACAACACCTAGTTACAGTCACAAAAAGAAGTACTGACAATGGCCTCTTAATATGTTCAGTGTGATACAGTCACAGATACTGAAAACTTCTCTTCAGACGCTGTAAACTTCTCTTTCACTCTTGAATTTATTTTTTAAAATAGCATTTAATGCTGACATCAGTTAAACAGAATTGTTTACGGTACATAATAGGTGTGTTGTTGAAACTGTGATGGTCTGTTCTAAGAATGAGAAGTATTATACAGAGATGTAATAGTTTTTATCAGATGACTCAATATGGTCATGAGGGAAAAAAAAAAAAAAAAAAAAAAGGCAAGATTTTGGGACCAGAAAAAGGAATTGTTTCCTCTATAGTGTATCAATTGTTCCCCTGAAGAGGTATCTGTTGATTTACTAACATGATACATCTCTATAAATTTTGTCTTCCTGAAAACACATTATAAAAGTAACCATAAAATTAACACTTTACACAAAAAAAAAAATTACAAAACAACAAAACTGGCAAAACACTAGAGTTTACATTGTGATTTCCTTCTAGTTAGGAATAAATTCTGTAATGACTTAACTGTTCTCGTTGCTTCATAGCTTTGAGTGAACGACTTCTTTCAATCTTAGTTTATGAAATTCTACTGAAATTAACTTCTTGTGGCTAAGGCTGATACAAATAACAGCAACAAGGCACTAAAACACTAATAAACTGATTACAAGGTCACATAAATGGATATATATATAGCTGCTGGGCATAATGCATAAGTAACTTCAGGTGCAAGCCATAAAATACAGCAGTGAGTATGTAAGCACAGGCAACCACAAAAAAACCTCACTTGTCAGTTTTTGAAAATACATATCCTCTCTGCATTTAATCAGGTGTTTAACTTAAAAGTATTCCCATCCTAATCGTAGATTTTAAATCACTTTTAGAGCCCAATTTACCAAAGTCTAAGATTTTTTAACAGGGACTCTGACACTCTAAGAAAACCATACCAGATTACATAGGAGCTGCAGGACTCTCCTACATTATTTATCTATGTCATGTATGGCATCTTATCTCTACAAACACAGCCATTTTCAAAATAACCCTCAAAAGAGGGTACTCTTGTTTTCACAGTCACTCCCAGAACATCCTCAGTTGGAAACAGACTTAGCTTGAAAATGCTCACTTGCAGACAAACCAGTCCAGCCACTATATAGCTGTCACAAGGCTGACAGCTCATTGTATGGACATGATTGTACCTTCCCCACAGAAAGTCCCATGGGAAAGGCTGGAAACAAAAGAAATCCTGATGGTATCCATCCAGCTGAGCAGGACAGCAGTTGCCTTCTGCTGAGAGGACTAACCTGGCAGCCCCCTCCAGCCCACCCCATTGAACCCTGCCCTCTGTCCAAAGCATCACTCAAAGACCTGCACTCCTTGCTCAAGCCCAAGCTCCCCATTTCCCCTGCACTGTGTCACGACACAGCTGAGTTTGCTCTGAGCTGATGACTTCAGCTGCACGTGGGGTCATGGAGCAGGAAACCTGCTGTGACATGGCACAGGAGAGCCCCTCAGTAAAGCTGCAGCCTGGCACCAGGGCCTCTCCTCACCAACCCAATTCCTGCTGCTCCACAAGGGAAGCGGACAGCAAGTCAAGGACATCTGCACAGGGGCTTTGTGCCTCCACGCAAACTCTAATCCAATTACAGCCATGCCTTCATGGGTCCTTAAGAGGCTCCAAGAAAATGATGGCTAAAGACTTGAGCTGCATTCCTTTTTCCAGGTCTTTGTGGACTAGAGGTGATGATTTGCAGCTTCCCATAGCTCCCAAACATCCCATCCCTACCTGCCAGCCTCTACTCCTTCCCCTCACAGTGCTCCATCATCAATCAGTTCTTCAGATGCTTGCCAGGGATCTGCTTTGTTCTGCATCCAATTCCAACTGGCTGTACATAATAAGAATTTCATTCCTATGCCTGTGCTTTCCACCTGGGAAATTGAATCCTTCATGCCATTAGCCTTCTATATTGTCCTCCGACCGTATGGAAAAGGTTCCACAGTAGTCCAGAAAAAGGAAACCTGCTACAGAAATTGGGCCCTTGATCTGCAAAAAGCTTTCATGCATCAGAATTACCCTCTTCTGAGAAAAAAAAAACAAATTGTGTTTGAGTTATTTGTGCAAAAAAGCAGGATTTCCAGGCTTAAAAATTATGTCATACAGAGAATAAGGCAGTCTTTTGGTCTTAGAAAATCCCAGGGCTAAGAGAATCTTGGGGCTGGATTCTGTAGCTGAGGAAGCATTATTCTGACAGAGCTCACCACCTCCTACATGAGTCTTGGTAAACACATGCTCTCCTTACTGAAGCACAGGGAATGTGATGGCTTCATGGGTTTTTTGATAGGTTTCACTTAAGTTGTTTGAGGTTTGGTTGTTTGTTTCTTTTTTACTTTTAGAGCTTTACTTAAATAAGAGGGTTGAAAGAACCTAAAATTCTACAGAAGCCCACTGATTTTGGCACAAGCTCAGGAAATGTTTCATTGCTGAACTGACACGGCTGTGGTTCAGCCACTGATGTCCAAAGCCACGTTCCCTGTAGCCAACTGAGCTCCTTCCAGTGCTCACAGCATACCCAAAGCATGCACTATTATTCAACAAACGTAGACCATGTTATACCTTATTATATTACAGACACTGTATTTCGTGGCATGACCTTGTTGCTTCAGAGGAATATTTTTGAAGAAAATGCTGCTTCAGCTGGGGTAGATTTGTGAACTGCAAGTGTTATGGCATTGCCATACCACTGTCACTTAATGTATATGAAGTTATACTTTCAAACACTCAGACATAGATGAGTGCTCAAAATCCCTTGTTCGAAGAACAACAAAAATAATAAGAAATAATAATTATAGCAATAACTGCTTAGTATTTGTATGATAAAAGTGCTGAAAAGACATTAACTAATTAGTGCTCACAGCACCCATGTGAGGCAGAAGAGTATCATTATCCACATGCTACAGATGGAAAACTGACAATGTGGAGTTACCTGCCTTTCCAAGACATGCATGAGGGGATAATCACCTAATGCAAATTCATTGAAAACCCTGTGGGGAAAGCACCAGTAGAATGGTCACAGGTTCAGTTTCCTCCCTGAGAGCTCTGATGCAGTGAGAGAGAGAGCAGCACAGAGAGGTGTGGGACAGACACACGTAACCTGCATCTAATCTAGAAGCTGTGCAGAGAGGAGACAGAGACAGCTGCACAGATCATTAAAGGCAGCC
>VRYO01001792.1:3751132-3753632 GCA_009812075.1 Sialia sialis | reverse complement strand
AAGGAACCTTCTGTTATTAATGCCTTCTGAACAAGTTCTAGACATGGAAGATATTCTCCCAACAGACTCCGTGAGAGATCAATGCTTCCGACCTGAGAAACTTTCTCTACCAAAGCATGAAAAACTCCCACTCCTCCTCTTTGGAGAAGAGAAATAGGACCAGGCTTAGAGTTAGCAGTTCATGATAGGTTGCTTAGTTACACTACCCAAACCTGCCAAACCTAATGAAACAATCTACTGATTTCCAAATCCCAGAACAAGCAGGTGATCTACTTATGTCCAGCAAGTCTGGTGCATTCCAGACATGTTGGATTTAGCGTGCACACAGACAGCTCAAACATGTGCAGTAAGGCTCACATAACTGGGATGCTGCATAATTACATGGCAATCACACATGCACAGCAGCTCTGCAAAGAAATGTATCAGACATGCTCGTGTTGTATCTGATTGTTTGGGGAGGCTGTTTGGTTGGTGTGTTTGTTTTCTTTGTTTTGGTTTGTTGGTGTTTTTTTCCTGAGAAAAGTCTACCTTTTGTGCTAATCTCATAATTCTCTGAAGAAAATGTGTGGCATATGGGGCAAAACACTACTCCCAGACTATGCAAAAGGCCTGGAGGTATCATGTTCAGATACAGTACAGCAGTACAAAGCAAGACATAGACACACTCTTAAAACCAATTATTTAAAGTAGAATAAAATTATAATGTATTTCACATGCATTTCTGAAGAACAGAAATCAGGCTCAATCTAAATAAGCCATACACGATGCTATGAATTTATAAATGACACCACACATCAATAAACTAAACACTTAAGTAGTAATTTAAAAGACAGAATGCGTTTCCAAATTTTAGAAATAAATCCAGTAGGTTCTATTATATTACACATTAACAATATAAATATTTTAATATAGTGTAAAATGTATGTGTTCAATGACTCATGTTAGGTTGTGTGCTGTGGACAACTGTCTTAACAACAACATTTATGTGGTCATAACTAAGTTTTTAATTTAACACCCCATTAAGATGAGGTGAGAGGATTCACACCTCTGTCAGCACTATTGTTTCAAGTCCATCTCCGTCTATGTGCAGAGTCAACAAGACACCATCCACTCGATTTACAATGCTGACACCTTGGAAGAGTGAGCCACTGCTTCTCTTCCTCCATGCACATACTATGAAAATGCAGGTGTGCAAGTCAGTGGATTTGTTAATGGCATGTTAACATTCACTAAAATGCTGCAAATACTCAGTGAATACAACAATGCTATTTTGTTAGTTGGACACATTTTGAAGAGTGACATTCAGCTTTCTACTACATATTTAAATAAAGAAAGATATCCTAAGACAAAAGGGTTTTTCTGAAACTAAGAGCAGAAAGTCCAAAATTCTACCAGAGGGAAATACATATGCACATAAAACTAAGCTCCACCCAGAGGGGAATTAACACTCATGGATTTCTAGTTGTTTCACTTTGCCATTAAACCTTTCCAGTTTGCAGGTAGAAGCAAGCATTCAATACACCAGAGAGCATCCTCCACACTTCGGGGCAAAGCTAAAGCTTCCACATCTCCTCAGGTTCTTCACAATGAAGGGAGTTCTGTGAGACCCAGAACAACACCAGCTCACACAGCAGGTCACAAGAGCCATGGATACCTATCGCAGCTGGGCCTCCAGACAGGGCTCTTCCACAAAACCCTACTCCCTTTCTGACACTGGCAGGGACAGAAATAGCCATAATTAGCTGCCTTCAGCCAAAGCTCCGGAAAGGAGAATAAAAAGCTGCAGGTCCATCACGCCAGCAAAGTGAAATTTTGTCCAGCACAGGCTTCTGGGGCATCAGTGGGTGCAGAGCCCAATGGATACACCCTCACATGTATTTTCCAATTCTGGGGCAAAGCCCTAAAAACTTCCCATCCTTAAAACACAAAGCAGCCATGTGGAATAGGGCCAGAGATCCATGAGAAGGGGCTACCCCTCCCTGCTCCTGCAGCTCCATTCACCTGTTCCACAGTGGACCATGAGAATTTTGTCTTTTGCATAACATGAGGAATTTGTCTCCTATACTAATTTTGCCCCTTTCCAATGCAGAAATTTCAGAGCCTTAGCAGTGCACAGGTGATAGCTTTACTCAGAAAAATGGTAGATTTTGCTTCTTTTCCTGGGTCTCAGAAAATCTACATTGTTGAGTAACTTGTTACTGAATCAGGCACTTATTGTACGTACAGATCACATAAACAAGAAGGTCAATTTTGTTTCAAATCTATATGAATGTGGTTCTGGGACTGAATTAACTACTGATTGAAAAGTTATACATTTTCAGCTAACTAATCATATTTTATTTCACTGCATACAGACAGAAGTGCAATGAAATTAGCTGTTTGTTTGTACATTCTGGAAAATGTTTTAACTTCAAGACTATAGAAATAAGACACGAAAAATTATTATATGTTCAGGTGAGATTGCAAGGGTAAAAATAAACAGGTGGTAACTGAGCACAGC
>VRYO01001792.1:3743632-3746132 GCA_009812075.1 Sialia sialis | reverse complement strand
CCGGCTGCGCCCTCCTGAGTGGGAACGAAACTCACTCGTGGCACAGGTTCGCGAGAAACTTCGTCAGAATGTTTTACACGAGGCAGTTCCTTCACTTCTTCCAAGTACCTTGCGTCTCCCTGCCTCCTCAGGACTTAGAGTGCTCTCCATAGCTATGCTTTTTGCGCCTAGCAAGTTCAGAAAAATCAAGATTTTTGGTTCTATTTTTAAATTTATTTTCTGTTATTGCACCGCTCCACACGTGTTATGTTCAAAACATTCATCAACTACACAGGAACTGTAGAAATTCGTACTTTTTCAGACTTAAGTATTCCTTTTGGCCTACCAACTCATGTGTTGTGCTGCTGCAAACTCATAACCTCATCCTCTATGGCTGAAAAACTCTGTAGTTTTAGTTTATAACAGCAATATAAGAATATAGAATGATGATACATAATTTTTTTTTTAAACACTCTTCATTTCATCAATAGAAATCAAGCTATACAAATCACTTCCTTTTGTATCATCTTCATTAGCCGAAAATCTCAAAGTTTGGACCTGTAATCAGCTAAGCTTGGAAAAAAGCTAGAGGGGAAAGGCAGGGATTTAGTGCTTAAGTCACTTTGCTAGTCCTAAATCCTGGGACTAATCTGTGCCAACTGAGACTTCACAATTGCTTCTAACTCTAGACTTCCCACCAAGAGTATCCCAACCACTTTGAAATAAATAGCAAAGTAAGGCACGTGCAGCAGTGATGTAGAGCACCTTTCATCTTAGCAGAATGAATGTCACACAGGTTACCAAATTTGTGAGGAGTACCCAATTTAATATGTTTAAACTTGTTCTTGGAGAACTAGGATGATTGCAGTTAGAGGGAAGGCTCCAGCACAGCCAGTGCTACAAAAAATGCTACATAAAAAGAAGCAGTCCAAAGAACAATTTGTGCCATGCATCTTCTGCTTCTCTAAGCTGACTGGGAGATGCCTTTTCCCCTATGCCCTATTAATTAGATGTGAATTAGAAGCTCATAGTCTAGCTAGATGTTATCTTGCAAGGTATTTAAAGTACAAGCTGCAGTCTCCTGCCCACTGCTTGCCTCCATTACCAGTGGCTCCCTTCCTGGAACTGAGTTTCTAGGCATGAGAAGTCACTGCCTTCTAAGGCGCTGGCTTCAAAAGAGCTTTCTAATAGTTTATTAAAGCAGCTCTAAGCCGTTTTTTTTTTTTCCCTCCATTTTGGTAAAATATTTATTCTTTCTTTAAAGAGCAGTTTGATAGATGTAATCATCTAAAGAATGTCCTGCCAGTTTTAAGCGAGTCACAGATACAGCTGTGCAGATCATGTTTCCTGTCAATACCAGAAAGTTGTCAGCCCCCTTCTTTCACCAGTTCTTCCCTCTTCAGCTGTGCCACATTCAGGCTTTCTTGCCTTTGTCTGCTAGCACCTTCCCAGGCCCTTTGCTTACTTACCTACTCATCAGACAGACGTTTTCACTCCCCCCATTAGCTTCTTCCCTCTTGACTTCTGCAGCCTTCCTCCATGCAACCTACTTTCCACAGAAACCTGCCCAACTTGAGCACAGGATTATCACCCTCACCTCTAAATCTTCTATAATGCTTAAAAAAACTAGGTAACTGGTTGATGAGCTCAAATGCAGAACATCAAAAACTTTATACAGTACAGGATCTGGATAATGTTATAGGAAGACATTTGAGCAAAGGTGGTTTCCTCTCATGTGCAGGAATTGTGACCTTGTGAATGCTATAGAAAAGATATAAAATTACAGCATCGGGTCTCTGGTGTTTGATGAAGTCAATTTAACTCCAGAGATAAGAAGATTCTTCTGCACAGATGCTCTTATACCTACTGCTGCTGTTAAAATTAATAAAAATATTGCTGCTGATAACCATAGGGGAAGGGTTTCACTTTTATTTTAACTATGAATTAAATTTCTGTCCTGTTTATATTATGCTTGTCTTTGTGGCTTGACCTGTCAAACATCTTATTTTATATATTTTTCAGATACAGGGGTAAAAAGTAAAATATGTCCATCTTGTTTCTAGAAAACAGTCTCTGGGTCAATTCTATTTAATTCTGCTCATACAAACTCCTCCACTAAGAGTGCAGAGTGGGGCTTTCCTACAAAGCAACCACAAATTTAGTAAATTAGCCAGGTTGTATTCTGACATCTGTCAGAACACAGATCACCACCTTGTCTTTAATGAGACCAGCTTTGGAGAAAGACACTATTCAACATGAAAGACAATCTCAGTTTGCTTCATTATTTTTAACTGGCTCAACAGCACAATACAATGCAAAGCCAGTTCACATATTTGTTTATAAGTACGATTTCCCTAAGATTATGATATGATTTTTAATATAAAAAATGGGTTTTGCATGTACTAAAATGATTCAATTTAAGAACTGCAAGTTTTGTAAAGAAAAATAATATCTTATAGTAATTTGCTTATTAAATGCCTACAATCAGATACTGCATTCTAGAGGCAAAGAATTTCTACAA
>VRYO01001792.1:3716132-3741132 GCA_009812075.1 Sialia sialis | reverse complement strand
CTGTCGTCACGTGGAGGGACTCTGTCTCTACCCCCTGGTGTGCCTCCTGCACCACATAGAGATCTGGCACACAGTTTTGATGACACTTCCTAAATGAATCCAGACGAATTCATGGGTAAACTGTGTTACTCTTACCCCTACAAGAAAGGCAGTTCATTGATGAGAACAGGTGACCAAAGCCCCACTAAAAGATGCAGTACTTTGTCGCAGAACTGCACCAGTGCCCTTGGCATTTGAGTCTAGGACCTCCTTTTAGGGTTCTCTACTCACACAGGATAAAATCTGGTAATCCTTACTCATGCAATATTAACCACCATTAGGAGGGTTTTACTTTCGATGCTATGAAGTGAAATCCTTGTGTATGTCTACACTGCAGTCCCTGGGGCATTGCACTTCCTGCAAGCTTTGAACTGGCTGGCCCAGGTGCCAGAAAGCTTTCTAAGAAACTGGAGACCACCACAGAGGTACTGCACTGTGAACCTTCCAAAGGACAGTGTCTGCAAGGGTGGCAGCAGCTCCAGTGCAAACACAACCTACACAATTCAAAGACTAAACATACTCCTTCATATCCCTATTCTCCTCTGCCGCCACTCAATCCAATAAAAAACATCTAAAGTCACAAGTATTAGGTCTCCTTCTCTCAAAGAGTTTTATTTGAGGATGGGAAAGAAAAAGGTCTCTGACCCACCATACCAGCTGTTTAACAACTGTCAGGAAAAAGGGTGTTTGTCAAATGCACAGATACATTTCAGCTATTATGTAACAACCCGTTGCATCCATGATTTTTCAACACCTGCAACAGAAAATGCTTTTTTCATGTGATTTTTAGCGATTCAACCAGCATACAGGTATATTTAGATATGTTATATTTAGATATTTGAGATTCTCCCACCTTTCTAGGGATTATTTAAGTCAATTCAAGAACTGATCACATTGTTTGTATGACATGTCTTACCTGCAGCCAGAGCAGAGAAGTCTAGTAGTCTGTGCACATGTCTAGGGAGAGGGGAGAGGCATCAACACACTGTGGGGCTCAGGAGAGATCCTTTAACCTCTTTGCCTCGGTTTCTCCATCTGCAAAACAGGGTAAAAATGAGACCTGAGTAAATATTATAAAAAATTGTAATTCAAAGTAAAATTTTGAGTTAACAGCATTAGAAACACGTAACTACTTTCTGTTTTTGTCTGTCTGCAAAATTTGGAGCATATGTGCTGTACCAATATTAGCATGTCTTCACAGTCAACATCTAGAATGAATGCTTAAATATTCATTGACTTCAAATTTCAAATTGAAGTTTGAATTGACATTCATTCTGTAGATGTAACAGCATCAACCATTAATCAGGGAATAGAAATAATACCACTCAATTTATATAATCTACATACTGTGGTCAAAATGTATACTTCTAGATATATAATCTCAAAATTTTAAAGTATTAGCTGCTTAAATAGATCATGTGGTATGTCCCCTCCCTCTTCTAACTGGCTGATTTATGTAACTGAGCAACCAAACAAAAATTCTGAGATGTATGTTCAGCTGTAATATTCACAATTTACATTGTGTATTGAATCAAGTAAATATGTAACTCATGCAGTCAGAGAACAGAAGAAATAACATGATTTAGGTAACCAGCTATGTCTATAAATTTATAAATAATCTAAACAAAAACTCTACCAATAAAGATTTTTAAAATGCAATATTCACTGTAGAGTTCTGTAAGTAACTACTGAATAAATACTTTCCCCATTCACAAGAAAAAATCCAAAAATGTACCTAAGGAGTCACTGTGACTTTTTTGTTCAGATCTACCTACCCAGTTATTCTTCCCTCCCTTCCTCCCCCTTAAACTGCACTTATATAAATGGAAATTCGAAGCTTATAGTTTCTAATGCACAGTCTTTGTGGATTAGTTAATTTTTAGGCAAGTTACAGGAGTATCTAATGCAAACATTTACATTTACTAAAAGGGGGGAAAAAGAAATATGAAGGTACGAAAATCATTATAGCCATTATTTGAACAGAACATTTCAACCCTGCTGAATGCTTGCATTCTTTCAGCTCTGTCCTTCTGGTATCTTTTCCAGACCTTATTTCTAACTACATTCATACCAATACCATTGACCAACACAACAGTCACTGAGTGCATTTCTTCCCTGTAATTGCTTTGCATTGCCCCAAAATTATTGCACTTGCCAAATAATGTCCTGCTTTTCTCATCTTTTAGATTACTGTGCAGGTTTTAGAAGTCTTAATTTTCTGGGAAATTTACTATGGTAAAGAACAAGAAAAGAAAGGAGGAAACATAATTTAAATCAGCTTGTGTCTTCTACTTAAGCACCAAGAGAGATATTAAAACTTTGGAAATGCAATCTCCAGATAAAGATAAAAGCTCCATGTTTTGTCTCTGTAAACCAGAACACAACTGGCACTTAGCAAGTTGTCCTGTCTGCTGATGGGAACAGCATGGATGAATCTGGCCAGTCCACTTGCACTTCCCTTTCTGAAACCAGTAATAAAGTTTGAGAGGGGTTATTTTTAAAGCAGCTCTTGGAGTGTTCCAGCTCACTACTGTCAGTTTAAGATCTCAAATGCAATTTGATTTATAATTACATTTTAAAAACTAACATTAAAATAACATTAGAGGGGTCATAATCTGAACTTTTTAATAGTTAGGCACGTAGCATACATTTAGAAATGGATCTCCAACAGGATTCATCTGGAACATATTCTGACTGGATTTCCTTCCTTCAAATATTTCAGTACTCTGCTGAAGCTGGTGTGCCAGGAGGCTGTGATCAGCCCTGTATTTCAGCGTTGCTTCAACTGGAAAGGGACTGAAACAGGCTGCTGAACATTTACTAGTCAAAGTCTTTTCTTGCATTATAGTCAGGCCATGTTTGTAACCACCAATGGATTACAAAGAATCTGGAAGATTCTGGAGAATCTGGAATTAGGCTTCTGTGCTGAAAAGACTTATGTTCATATCCCTGGAAAAATCCAGTTGGCTCCATTACTTCTGAACCTTGAAGCCACTTTAATTTTCTTGGCCTGTGTGGCACAGAATGATTTGAGGGCATTGACAACTCTGAGTAGTGTCTAGAAGTCAAGTCCTGTTCATGCCAGCCAAAACTCATGTTGCAGTGAAAATGCAGCATTCCCAACAATTCCTACTGTCCTCCCAGCTGTACAAACTCACATAGGCATTCAGGGAACATGTGCATGCTCCTGAACACAAGATGGGCTTCAGATGGGGCACAGGTTCCTTGCAAATTTTGCCTTGCTCTCCAAGTCCAACCTTCTGATAAGAAAACTTTCCAACTTATTGTCTCTGTACTGGTACCTAACTTCAACTTCAGAAGCAAAAGGCAGACAAGGAATTCAGTTTCTGAATGCTAGTGCTGAAGTAAATGAGCTAGTAAAAAAAAAAAAGCCTGTGCCTTAAAACCAAGTTTGAAATTTTATAGGCTTTTACTCCATAATTTGTACTTGAGCCTTCTGTTATTTTTAAACAAATCTAATTTCTTACAGCTGTGAAATTTACATTTTAAGAGTGTCTAGTGGCCATGTGCATTAATTACTTTATTGTAATATTTTAATGAGTTTGGGGTTCAACTCTGAAAGAATCCTTCTGAATCCCTGCTTCCCCACAGAATTACACTAGAACCTGATTCAATCACAGCTTCACACACCCCAGTCCAAACCCTGATGGACTTGCACAATATTTTCAGTTGTCTTATGAAATCACTGAACTTTAAAACTGGCTCCAGATTTTAGGACTTCTCACCAAACTAGCATTTCCCTGATTCAGGAGCAGAGCTAGGCTATGAGGAGGTTTGCATTTAGAGCTGAACGTGCTGGCTGAGCCTCATCTCAATGAAAGGAAGTGGCAAAATGCAAAGTTCAGCTCTGACAGTTAACATTTGGACTAGTCTTGTTCAAAGTGACACACAATGATGCAATTGCTTCCTTCTCAGCATATATGACATAAAAACATACAGGGCTAAAAGATTAATCTCCATAAGGAGTATCTAAATTTACCAGGGCAGGTTGAAATGCACTACTGGAAGATTTCCATCTTTGTAAAAAAAAACAACTGAAAAGTGCTGCAGTATCTATGGTTATCCCCTTTATGGATTTTGGTGGTTTGTGTCATACTAAATTATTTCTTCTTCATCTATAAGTGTGCATAAGGAGTGGTGGGACATAAGTAAAATGAACCTGTTTTTTCAGGCAGTTATCCATAAGAATTTAGTGCTGTCCTTGCACTGCTGCAGGTACAAGTGCTCATCTCAAGACATCAAGGCAGAAACCTGCAGACCATCGAGGATCTCTAGAATTTAAACTGAAAAGATCTTACAACATCCAGCCCACTTTAATTCTCTACAAATAAGCTAAAGATGCAAATTCATAACACACTGAACAATGGGTTCAAGCACAAATACAGATAAATGCAGGGAAAGTGGGACTGACTGTGATAGCTGACTGTGATAACTGTAAGAGGTTCATCAGCTGTCAAGTGCCACCACACACACTGTACCCAGAGAGCCATGCTTGCAAATCTGACCATTTTTGTCCTCAACTCTCACCTCTTTTGGCTAGGGCAAATGCAAAATTGCAACTTCAGTGAACTACCCAGCTTTTAAAAAAGCATGTTTTGAAACCACTTACAATAAGAGCAACAGTTATTATTCAGTACATGCTTTTTATCAGATTGAAGATAAACTTTATTATAACTGGTGGAGATGGTATCAATGATTTGTGGTCTATGTGAATTCTGTAATGAGAAATGGTAATCTGTCTTGGGGCAAACAATATTGTTCTGTTTACTATGCAATTAGCAATATTAAGTCAAGATTCTATAACTGATAGCTGAAAATAGGGGAGGTAGGAAGAAACTGGAAGCACTGGGAGCTGTCACAGGACAATTATCTGAGGTCTATAAATTATTTACGGTACTTTAGCCTGACATTCCCTCTCATCCTCCAAAAATCTTCCTCGGTACTCCAGAGATGTTCACTGTAAAAGTATCAAGACAGTCAGCAGTTTGGGGCAAAGCCAGAATCTCTCCTAGTTGTGAATACTGAGCATACAGTATAGTGCAGGAGCTTCATTTTCAGAAAAGCAGCAATAAAATAACAAAAAATCCCTCCAAGAAAGAGTTTTACTTTGAAATAATGAACCAACAAGCATGACAAAAAGAGGTGAGACCTAACCTCCAACTGTTGGCATATTTGATGTGAAATAAAGACAGAGTATTTCCCCTGCATTTAATCTCTTCTTTGATTTTATAAACTGAGTCCCACACCTCTGTGTGACCAAAATCCTGCACTTATTGTTTACTCTTAGATCAGCCTTAAGCTACCACCATATGGAGCTGGGAACACCACAGACAGAGCAGGAACAGTCCTTAACTAATGGTCAGAGTAAATTGTGTTGGGAGTCAAGTGGGGCCACTCTCAAGTGGCTGGTTAAGAAAAGGCCTGACCTATAATGGAGCTTCTGTGAAACAATACATTTTTTACTTTATGTTGTAAAGGACAGAACCATAAGTATGATAGCCACAGAAATTTCACTGCCTTTTTCTAGTCTGGTCCTTAGCTGCACATGTGCAGTCCAGCCCTTTTGGCTCTGATTCTGCAGCAGTAAGAATTTTGAGATTACCTCAACAGGAACTCAGAGCTACAGCAGAGAGCTTTCACAGTGAACAAGTAAGACCTAGAAAGGGTCCTCCTTGCTAAAATGATCTTAAAAAAAAATATTAATCAAATGATCACATTCTTAAAGTAGCCAATTCCATTTGTATCTCTGGAAATGTGATGCTCCACAGAGAGCTCCATTGCACACAGCAGGCAAAAGCCACATTTAAGGCAGCATGATGCAGCAGTGCTCTGGCAAGCAGGGTGCCACAAGGAAGTGACTGCTCCTGGCAGCCTCACAGCCCCTCTGTGCACCCCTTTTCCTGAAGGATCAGTGCCTGAAATTCCCATATACCACTGAATAACATCTGGCTGGTCCAGAAGATTAGCAGCTTATTCCACCTTTGTTCTCTGCCTTCTTTTAGGATGAGCAATCAATGAGACCACAGCAGGCAGAACCCTCCGGCACAAAAGCTAACAAAACTGTAGAATGCTTTAAGGAATGATGTGAAACTTAACACAGAGTTATGGAAGGGTATTCCCATAAAGAATCTCTGTATAAATTCCAACATGGAAGGGCTCTCAAATTCGCTTGATTTCCTGAACAGTGCAAGGCAAAATCAGCAGCAAATGACTGCGAGAGCAGCCTCTTTAAAACTGATAAAAGTACAAACAGTTTTAATGAAGTGCGCAGTAAATTTGAGCGTTTCTTTTGCACAAAATAACACTGAATCAGAGTTTCACAGCAATAAAACAAACACATACTGTAAAAATAAATGAGAGGAAAAAAAATTATGGAGTATAAAACTTCATTTTCCTGTACATAATATCTCAGTGATTGGCAGAAGTTACGCACAAACTTCTGCTTTTTAAAAATCCACTATTTGGAGGAAAAAACACTCAATAATTGGTGTTTATAGGGCTTAATTTCTTTTTCTGAGGTCCTGGGTCGGGTCATTCTTCATCACTATTGTTCAGAATTTATTCCCAGATTAAGAACATCTCCTACACTAATAAACAGGTATAATAATTTTCTCCAGAAAGCTTTTTTTCTTTCTTTCATTAATTAGCCTATTTAAATGTTTTAATGGAACTACTGACATACAATAGCACAAAAGGTACTCTGACCATAATATAAAGTGAGAGATGAGATTTCTAAAAACTTTTTAATGAAGGTGGTCTAGGATTGACAAAATCAGACAACTATAAAACTATCTTCAAAGGTCATAAATTAGGTACTCTCTTAAATGTAATTCAATCATTCAGTGTTGTAGGAGCTTGATTCTATTAGTTGTCCTATGCATTTTACAAAACAGAACTCCATTAACATTATTCACTTATAGCTTCCCTCTATAAGTGGATATTCTGCTCAACAGGCTTTAAATAGATTTTTTCCCCCTGAAATTGCTATTAAGCATACTTTTACTCAAAGGGAAAAGTAGGCATAGGATTATGCTTGTACTTCATGCAAAGGATACATTTTCAGCAATCAGAACCACATTCCTATGAAGTAAAAATACTCTATATAAGCCGATTGTTTCTATCCCTCCTAACCTTGCTCAATAAGGACTCTATTCTGATCTTTTGGGTTACATACAAGTTTTCCAATTTGGCTGAATAAAGGTATCTTGTTGGGCAGCTTCCTGAGCATATTCTATGTCTTGAATTCTGACCTTGGTATGTTCAAGGTGGATCTCAATTATAAGGTGCTGCTCAGAGAAGGAAAAAATACTTCAATTAAAAAAAACTTTTTTTAAAAAATCAGGATTTTTCTTTACTTTCTTCAGTTAATGAATACATTATAGAAGTCCTGATTTTACATACCTGGCTTTAGAGAAACACTACAATTATAAATCTTGATAAAGTGACCACAACACAAATAGAGCCACAGGATCTTGGAGTAATTTGCCTAACCTGTAGCTACATTTCAGCCACAGAAACATCTACTGTAGATCATACACCTCTGATTTCATGCTGCTTTTACTGTGAGTGGTTGCATGCTCTCACCTCTCACAGCTTAGATGCCTCTGCTCTGCACGTGCAGAAGGGCATTGTGCTGGGCCAAACCACAGATCCCACAGGCGGTCCCAAAGGATTTTGGCCACCCTGCGATGCCGAGCCACATGCCACAATAATCTGACACACCAACAGACTCTGAGCCGTTGAGGTGCTGGAGCTGCAACAGCACAATCTGTACATAAAATATGCATATGCTGAGAGCCAAATCCTCTTTCAGCTGGTTACCATATTCTGTGTTCATGTCTTACTGCTTAAAGCAGGACACATGGCAGAAATCCTACGCTGTTGTTCTTCTCATTGGCCACGCCAATCCCAGATAATCAAGTCAGGGCAGACACTCTTTTCTCAGAGGAAAAGGTTGAATTTCATCTGACCACCGAACTTCAGCTTGCACTTGAGGTTCTAATTTTCTTCTGGTCTTAGCCCATTTCTGCCTTGCTCTGGCACACACTGCCCTAGTAAGTACATTTATTACCTCAGTAATTCCTCTGAGGGCTGTCTTACTTTCACTTTATATCTGGACTCACATAAGCATCTCCCCATTTTACAAGGAAACATTTATTAGCCTCTGATAGGAGCTTCCTGTTCCACCCTGCAGAATCCCATTGTCTGTGACTCTTCAAAAGCAGGCTAACAAGCTGCACCCCTGGGGGCTCTCTGGCAGTGTCAGTGCTGGCCAGGCACCAAAAACATGGAGAGGGTATGGAGGGGCATGACCAGGCATTCCAAGGTCTCTTCCTGGCCTGTTTACAAACCTTTACTCAGCAAGCCATGCACACAGTCCACAGGGACCCTTACACAGTGGTACCTCTCAGCAACTACCAGCACTGGGTGACCCTACAATTTCTAGGGTGCCCCATTCATGCTCCTTGTTCATGCCCTTGGGAGCAGTGCAGAAAAGTCCTGTGAAAGTCTCCTTCACCCAAGGATTCCTCAACTATAAGGTTGATTTTATTACTTTGGGACACTTGAACAGTAGAGGGTAAGCCTATTATATCATAAAAACAGGGATTTCTGCTGTAATTCTTCCAGTTCACAGCTAATTATCTTACTTGAGAGCTGCTCATGGGATTTTTTTTTTCCAGGTAGTTGTGGAACATCACTTCATATTCCAGGTCCACCCTGCAAAAATCCTCAGTGCAGCAACTATTTGGTAAAGTTGGTCCTGTCCAAAAACTGTCCAGAGTTCCAGTCACAGTTCCAGTGTTACACAGGAAACTTTGGCTATAATCCCCCACAACCACAGCACAGACATATCATCAAAGGAGTTAAAAAAGTATAATTGCTAGAAAATAAAACTGCATAGATTTGCCCCAGCTGGAGGTCTGGACCCACCCTAGGGACAAGAAAAAGATTTCAATGCACAGTCTATTTTGCTGGAAACCATGTGAAATCTCTCATCCACATCAGCCTGCTATTTTTTTACTTCTATGGGAGCAGACAACATTCGTATTCAGCTGCTCACTTATAAATAAAAAACATTTTTACATGGGTGGATTGGAGTGGCCTCTTTTTTCCCCCCTCTTTCGGTTCCCATTATTTTATATATTACACACATGTTCTGTCAGCGAAGCTCACTTTGTTATCTGAAACATCTGTGGTACCCTGCTGTGGAGAAGGCCAACAGTGCTGCTGCTGTTGCTGCCTGTCTTTATTAGCCACTGATTTGCTGATGTCGTCCTCCGACGGCTCCAGTTGGCCTCCGCAGCGCCGGGGCTGCACGGCACAATGCGGGGTTCTGTGACCTGCCAGAGGGGTCCTGCAGGGTCACAATATGGCACTTACCCTCCATAGGAGCCTGTGAAACCAGGGTTTCATGTGGGAGTTCATGCAAGCATTGGTGTTTGTGCTTCTAAAGAAATCTCTGTGAATTTATCTGCAACGCCATTGCAAGGAAGCACATCCTCATCAGAACGAAAGGAACTCCCACCTGATGCTCTCATGAGATTTGGCTGTTGAGCAGCCATAATATTTTCTCTTTTTTTTTTTTTTTAAACTTGGATTGATCTCCTTTAACCTTATTTTCATGTGCATTTTACAGTTATAGTCCTGACATACTGCTCATCCCATGAAACTCCCTAGGATCTACTGTTGCTGAAAAGATTTTTACCTAAGGTATATGGATTTCTTATGAAGTCAAGATAAGTTTTTTTTAAATCAACTTAGATATGAAAATATGTATATGTTTCTTAAATAACATACTTATAGTAAGATATTCAGGTCACCTGATAGGAAATGAAGCTATTTCTATGTATAAAATACATGTACTTTTTGTGCAAGCAATAGCACTTCAGTAAAATCAGCTTAACCATTTCCCCTCTGAAAAATCAAAAGTCTCTTATCTTTATATGGATTTCTTCTGCAACAGATGAGGAGGAATATACATTCCATAGATGAATTTGAGAGATGATTGTTAAATCACAAAACTTAACAAGAACAACTCATGAAAACACTCACATGGACCAGATTTCCAGCTGATGGCATTGCTTCTGTGGGTCTGCTGTTTTAAGAAAATGCTCTCTAATACAAAGGTAAGACAGTAAGAAGTTAAAGCCACTTCCTTTCCTTTAAAAAAAAAAAATCTATTTATCGATGACATAAAAATCTGAGCTGAGTTCTGAGTCCCATAGGTACACTCAAACTGGCTTTCTTGTAGATTTTTCAGATCTCTCAAGGGCTGGGAGCCTGATATGAGGAATAATTATGGTATGGAAGCATCATGTGACTGCTGTCACAGATCTTTTACATGCAAGTCAGTGTGCATATGTGGCCAATTCAAGATACAGATTGAAGACTGATGTGGAGATAATTAAAAATGAAAATAAAACACAGCTTTTGAAATAACACCCTCTTTTCTTTACAAAGTAATTGATCACCTAACCCCAGAAGGAAGGTTCAAAAGTTAGTATATAACCAAGTGCTGGTAGCAAGCAGCTTGTTGCTATATCTTTCAGGATCAAGACCATGATGACAAGGATAGAGAATCAAGGAAATAAATGCCACAAAGACATCTCTCCCCTCCTCAATCCCCTTTTGCTTGGAGCATTACTTAATTTCAAATTTGGTTTGTTTATATTATACAGCTTTAGTGCCACAAAACATCTAAATTCTGTGCAGAATCAGGAAGGATATTTCCGTATTTAAAATTTGAACCTCATTTCCTATTCCCTGAAAATAACTGAGATGTGGTAACACTCATCTCCAAAATAATTTTCAGACTTCCCACTAACAACTTGCCGTGCAGTAGAACAAGCTTCAGAACTGCTCCCTGGTCAGTTCATCTTGTTTCACCAGACCAAGAACTAATCACAGAGTCACAGGTTGTTCCCCCTGCTCCAAGCATATCCTCAGAGTGCAGAAAATGGGCTGGGACACTGCTGCTACTGTGGCCACTTGCTGAAGATTATCTAAAGAAGGTATTTTAAATCCTCTGGAGGCCAGGGAAGACACAGATGTTTTTTACTACCAGAGGAGTACAAACTACCTGAGCAACAGCAAAGATCTGATCTTAAACTTAAAAGAGAGCTCTTATTTGGAGGAAAGTGCAAGGAAGGAATAAAATTAATGTATATGCATAAACAAGTCCAAAACTTGGAAGATGAACTGAAAAGTCAATTATCTGTATAAATTTTAAAACTACAAACAGATTCAAGCAGGACAGTTTTCGATCTGTCCAGATCCTTCTGCAGGACATATGTACAAGACAGAAAAAGACTTTACATAAAGAAATATGCTAACTTGAAGATATTTATGGTTGTGGAGAAAAGAAAAAAATTATTGCAGTGTTCTGTTGGAACGATAGTAATTTCTCTTTTACTCTTTGTGTATGTCACCGTCTATTGTTACGCAGTTTTTTAACATTCATCTGAATATTTCATCCATGCAAAAATTAGTCCCAGCATCTTTTTTTCTGGATAATGTTTGGCGGTCATTGCTTCACAACTGCAAACAATCCCTTATTGCTATTGAGTGCTACAGTCAGGCTTGTTTCATGCTGGAGGTTAGAATCTGATCCTAAGTCCATTAAATCACTGAGTCTTTTTAAAGTTTAATCTTGAGAGGATTTGAGTTATAAACAAAGGACACTATACATGAGGAAAGAAACAACAGAAAACTATGAACTTATGACATTAATGCAACCTCAAGTTCAAATTTTGTGTGTGATTTAGCAAGAAAATTCTGAGCTTTCAACAGCAGCACATACGCCCTGGCATGTGGGCAAAGCTAAACTGAGCATTGATGCTCACATCCAAAACACACATATGGATCCTATTTTACTATAGACGTGATTCTTCATGTGCAAAACATGTGTCTGACTGGTTTTCTTTGGCTTTTTAAGATGTGTTTCTTTTTCTCTGGTGGGGGCAGGGAGCAGAGAAATAAATAAACAATTTACATGGTCCTTGAATATGCATTATCTACGAAGAGAGCAGCGTAGGATTCAAGGGCAGGTAAAAAGTCTGGACTACGGGTAAAAGTATGAATTTCAGCAAACAACCAAGTGCCAACAGAGAGAAACTTAGTCCACTCTACAGCTTCTGCAACACACTAATCTATCCAATTCTCTAATTGCTAGATAGGAAAGGGAAAAAGGGCTCCAGATGCTAATAACTTGGAAGTGGTAATTAGAGGAGTCCGCATTACTGCTGTGAGACTCCCATCTTCCCTTGATTACTGGAAAGAAATTTTTTTTCCAGTGGGTCTCTTTCTCACTTCTAAAAGAAGCAGCACTTCTGTGTTCCTAAGCCCCATCTCTGTGTAACTAAACACATCAACAGGAATTTGATTGGGCACAGAAAACTTTCTCTACCTTCCTTAACATTGGAGGATGCTCTGTTTCCTATAGAAAATGTAGGAAAATAATCACAAGCTTGTAAGGTGACCTAATAGGGAAGTACCACAAGCCCCAGCTTTTAGCTACACAAGATGAAAATTGCCTTCTGCAGCCCCAGCCTGAGTGTGACAGAGAACAAGAGAGTTGGCTTCCCTTGCTTTAAAGGGTAACAAATATCTTTAAAGGCTCCTTGAGCATTTATAATCTCCAGGATCACAGAGACAAAGTAAGTCTGGAAAGGGTCTGAACATCGCATGAGAAAGTAAAAGGAAAAATACACTTATCACAAAGAGGGAATGCATTTGTATTATTATATTGAAATAGCACAAGGCTGCAATGACAGGCTATAAATTTTTCTCTTGGACTGTAACCAATATTTTCCATTTCAAGTAACAACAGTGTAAGAAAGAGCGACTCAGAATTAATAGGAATTACAGACATAAATTGGTAGGTACTTAGGTGAAAAAGAACCTCAAATTCAGCTGCTGTTAAAGGAGAAGAGGTTAACTAGCCCTGTGGGCAACCCTTGGACCCATTTATACTGCTGACAAAGTGACCAAGAAGGTATGCTTAGATTTTACTAATGATGCCCATCTTTATAATTCTCCCAGAATGTTACAGTGAATTTTTGGCAGGGAAAAGCATCTTGTTTTTATGTCTGAAATTTAACACTAAATATGACACTAAACCTAATCTATGGTACCAGATAATAACAGCAGCGATAGTAACTATTTGGCTCTGCAGTGATGAGAATTAAATTACAGAAATTTCAAATTTCTCACTTCTGCTTTTTCTGATTTGATATGTCATTTCATTAAACAACCATGAATTATTGAATATTAATAATTTTAAATCAGTGATGTGCCTTAAGATACACACTTCCCGACTATTAGTATTTTTCTTAACCGTTTTGTTGCTGTAACTGGCTACTGAAACACTGTCTGCTTAGTTAAAAAAAAAAAATAAAAATCAACCAACCAAGCAAACTAGGACTAGGCTGCAAGGAGCCTGTTAGCCAAAGCCAACGTACATTAGCAAAGCTGGGTCCACAAGATGAAGAATTTCTCTGTTTTAAGAATCAATCCTGCACTTGGTCTGGTACATGTAAATCTACAGGATTTTCCAACAGGTCCATCAAACCTTGAGAAATAAGCCTTAAAACTGAAACTAAACCTGACAAGTCCTCCTTTTTCCCCACTATACAGACTTCTAAAAAGAGAAGGACTGCAAATATTGTAAAAAAAAAATAAAATCAATGCAAAGTGGTTTAGCACAGGTGTTGCTGTTATTGTGCTACATTTGGAAAGCCCACATTCAGCACACCTTCAATTCACACACCCAGCTGTGTGAGGTGGTGGGCTATTGTTAGTTTACAGGTTTGCAATAAAAAGCATGAAGTAATATTGGCAAGCTCATGAGCTTTTTTTTTTCTCCTTATGATGTCTCCCTGCATCTATTTATCTAGTTCTTCTTGCTTTGTTTCTGCTTTTATATTCAGCATATTCAAAAAAGGGTCAGGAGAGGTTTTAAAGATGTAATGCCATGCTCAAGCCTTTTGAACACTAAGAGAAAACCTCAAAAGGTTCACGCATAAAGGAACAAAGATATAAGGATAGCTTTGAACCTGAGGGGCTCTCTCACTGCAAGCAAGTGCATTGCCAGCATGTCACAGGTGTACACCACATGAGCAAGTGAAAAAATAAAATGCCTTTGTGAAGGGGTGTGATGCTGACGGGTCCGAGTGCAGAATGCATTAATCCCAGGGTGAAGGCGTGCATCTGTTAGATATTTATGTAATTCCTACTAGTAGTTTGTACAGATATCTGAGCAGGTGAACGTCAACAGCTTTGAAACCATATGTTAAAGGGAGGCTGGGAGAGGCTGGGGGAAGGCCACCAGGGGAAGGCCACCAGGCATTCTGTGTCTGACAGGAGGGCAGGCACCCCCAGCCTGAGCATGGCCCGGGGTAGTCTGCACTGCCTGAGCTGTGGAACACTGGGGAAAACAACTGGGTCTTCCTCTCCTTGAACAAGAGATACTAAATGTGACCGCACAATAATCATTTCATGTCTCTTTTTTTTTTTTTTTTTTTTTTTTTTTTTTTTTTTTTTTTTTTTTTTTTTGGTTGGTTGGTTGGTTGATTTTTGTTGGTTTTTATTGGTGGTTTTTTGTTTGTTTGTTTGTTTTTTTGTGGGAAGTAAGTATCATTTTTTAATGGATTTAAAAGGTTTGTTTCACAGGGTTGTATTGAAATAATTTTTAGATGTTGACTTTAGTTTGTCAGAAGAAGACCGAGTGAAGATCGGGGTCTCCTGGTGGTTACAGGAACCAAGTCCTGTTATTTTGTCTGGTTCAGAAATTGGTTTATTCTTGTTTTTATGTACTAACTCTGACACACTCAGGTTTGGGAATGACATGCATCAGAACCTGAGTCATCCCATTTCCCACTGACCACCAAACTGTACTCCTGGTAGGCACATGTATAATACAATTGAATCCAGCCTGTTTTCAAAAGGAAAAAAAATCAGTTTTAAGAAAAACAATGCGCTTTCAAAAAGTGACATTTCGTCTATAATGTTTAGTTTCTCTACTAAATATCCTCAGCAAGGAACTGTGAGAATTCATTCATCTTTGAATGAATTTATAAAACCTGCTGAGAGGTCTCTAGCTGAAAGGTATGAAATTTTTTATGATTAGCACAGAGTATTAGAACCAAAACTTGTCCGTTTATACCCCTCTTTAACCTAGACCACTCAGTTACTCCTAGCATACGTGACTTTTGGGAAATTAAATGACAACTGTTTTGGTAATAAATGTAAAGCTTCAAAAGGAGGTGTGTTATAAAATTTTTTCTTCAAATTAAAATTTTCTGTAAAATGGAGAAAACAAATCTCTCCAATCCCCTGCACTTCAAACAGCTTAGAAAGTACCTTGAACTCTCCATGGTTCAATTTTCTCTCAAAGGTAAGGGAATCGAAAACTAGCTTGGGAGTCCTCTAAAACCCTATTGCTAGAGGAGTAATTCCACCTTTGAAAATCTTGGTGCGATTAAGTGACTTCATCAAGAATTGCAATTTCATTTTGTCCTCAATAGTCCATAACATACACAGTGATGGAGAAATGTGTCTTCCTCACCCTTCTGAAGTACTACAGCTTCACTGAAAACCTTGCAGGGAGAATCCATGCACAGGGCACGGGGCTTGTAGTTCAGCATTGCCCAAACTCTGCTTCCAAACATTCCTAGTCCACGGTAAATCCCATGAATTTCAACTGCTCCACTGACACTGTTCCTAAGTGCTTCTGAAAATATCTAATCACACCTTCCCATCCTCTTGTATATCCACCTCTCACAATATCAGAACACACACTCTGTAGCAGCACTTTTCAATTTATTTCCCACATACTTCCCTTGCCAAGAAGATATTGTTCATACCTCCTCCTTCACTGAGTAATTAACTTCCTCCAATCTTTGGAAATGAAACACTCACCCCTGCTTTTGCCCCAGCCCTCAACAGCCTCTTGTAAGGCTCCTCTTGCAGCTTGCCACCCCATGGAGTAGGGGAAGACACACCATAATTGCTGTGTGCTTGGCACCTGAGAGGGAATAATCACTTGTTTTTTATAGCTTTGCTTTACTTTAATGAAGCACAGTTAGTAAAGAAGGGGTGTGAACAAAGCTGGTGGTTTACCAGAGACCCACCACACACCCTTGGAGTGCCCCCCACTCCAGCATCTGGTCTAGAGTGGGCAAATCCCAGTGTTGCTGCGTGGAAAGAACAACATCAGGAATGGCATCTCCACTGTGTATTAGAAAATATTAATTGATTTTTTTTAATTTGGGGAGTTGTGCATTGCGCGGCATCTGTAAAATATGCCCCAAACATTCTCAGCACTATGGCTCAAAGAGTTTGATTAAAATTGAGTAAAATCAGTCTCTCATCCTTCTGTTTAAAAAATGAGAATTCATTTATTCAGTTTAATTCAAAGATTTATATATGATTAAAATTACTATAAGATGTCTAGCTTTTCTGCAATAAACTGCAATGGCCATCAAAATATTGATAGTCATTGGTAAATTACTTCTGGTGTTTAATCAATGTTATTTTTTTATCATCCAATTTTTTCTTCAAGTCAGCTTCTAACACTAAACTACATTTCATCAAGGTTGGTAATATGTTTAGAAAGGAACAGATGTCAGAATATGGGGATTGCCAATAACACTGATGGAAGCCAGTAATTTCTTTCCTGTCCAAAGGCAAAAGAATGAAGAATAATCTAGACTGTATACAATAATACAAGATTTACTACAACATTAATGGCTATAAAAAGTAAAAGTATACAAAAGCTATCTCCATTTTTTTCAAGTCATCACTAAGGGCAGTGTTTTTCAATTTGAGACAATTTTTACAGGAAAATGAAAGGTCTATCTATTCTTAAACCTTTAAATATCCATAAAATACAGATGAAGACACAGGCTAGCGCTAGTTGCTTCCAAATATACTTGTATATTAGTCTATTGTGCAAGTTAATAATTTTGCCAAATCTCAGAAAATGTGGATGCAATCTTTCCTTTAAGAAAGCGGCTCAGCTTGTTATTTACAGATTGTAACATTTACATAAGAGTTTGGTTTAACAAGAGATATAAATATAGATAAAACCCTTAGGACTTCATTCTTTAAACTGCCCTCTAAAAATCTGCCCTACAATTTGCACACTGAATTTTGTGCAGACTATTCTTGGAAGCCTTTTGTGAATTAGGGAGAACTGACTCGAAACAGGGGCTGGTTAATCACAATTTTGCAAATTGTACGTAGCAATCATCCTCACATTGTGAAATTCAGATCTATAAAATGCTGATGTTTTAAAGCTGAAAAATAAATAAGCTAAATAGGAGTATTTTGCTAAGGAAGAAAAAAAAAAAAAAGAGTAGAAGACCCTTTGCAAAGAAATCCTTAAAAAAATAATAGAGTGAGAGAAGTGGCATCATAAATAAAGTGTATCTCCATTCCAGATCTCAACTGTAAGCCCACCCTGGCTAAATTTTACCAGCTGATTGTTCCTGCCCCAGTCTCCTGTCAACACTCACCTGAATACACCAGACAAACTCCTGCATTTCCAAGAACAAACCTGTGTGAGTTTAGTATTTCAGAAGACTCCTGTATACTCGCCTAACACCTGGACCAGCCTCCAGTGGAGGAAGGGCTGGAGAAACTTCACCCTTCCAGGTGTCCATAGCTGTGTCCCCAGCAGAGCTGCTGACTGTGCACCAGGACTGTCCCCTGAGCACCAAACTGCAGCCACATGGACACATGGACACCTTGTGATGTTGAATGCAAGCACTTGGTAATAATGGCTGGCAACTAAGGATTTTGAGGGAGAAGGAGCAGACTTTATGTGGAAAAGACGATGCCTCAAAGAAGACTTTCTGTCCTGCTTTAAGCTGCAAGCTAACATAATTCTTTTCCACACAGATTTTGCAATTCCTAACATAGTATAAATTAAGGTCTCTTTCTATTTATTTTCCCTTATCTGTTACAGAAGGTTCTTCGCAAACTGACCGTTTTGAGTGTACAAGGATATGCTTTAATTCATGCAAAATATTTTCTGTTACCAATATAGTTATAAAGACAAGAATTTTCCATTGGGACTCAGCAGTGACAGTGTGTGTCAGTCACCTTCCTGCCATTCCAAGCCCCTTCACTATGGACACAAGTCACAAACAGTGGAAACTCTGTTTTCCTGATGTTGATCCTCCCCAAAGGTCAGGTTTCTTACCTCAAACATTCCAGCAGTTGCTTAGACTGCAGTTCAGGAATTTTGTGTAACATTGCTTCTAGAAAGCAAATATTTATGCTAGTAAATACCATTAACGTATTACTCTTATACAGGTATTCTCATTAGCAAACTCCTAAATAGGAGGAAGAGAATTTTAAACTAAATGGATAAAAACATACTATATTTGTGTATTAAACAAACTTAGCCATCTTACTTGACCATGCTAAGTGTTTTGTCAGACATGAAGTCTGGCTACTAATTACTTATATGAGAATTAATGGTTTTTGAATTACTACAAATTCAGAATTCATGCCTTTGCTGTAGAGAGCAGGCAGATGGAGAAGGCCCCACAAAGAACAGAACAAATGGGCATTACCAGGATTTCATAAAAGCAGTGGTCAGGAAAAAAGGGAAAACAAAGGACCCATAGGAACCTTATAGGGGGATGAAATAAGGAAATTCCTCCTGAATGGGAGAGGCTTAAATTCATGCCTGGCTCTGAAAAGGTAGTTCAGGGATTTAGCTTCACACATGGTAAGTGAATATCCTGGGCATCAGGCTCAGTTATTCTGGTAGAGCACATTTACTCACCCACTCATGCTGGAGTCATCTCTTTTGTTGTCCTTTTCCCTTTTTTAACTAAAGAAAGCTTTTAGCCTACAACTTCATCATTGTGTCTGAGTGTCAAAAGGAAAATAGTTCAGGAATCTCAAAGTACATATTATTTATTCAAATAGAACAGCTTTCGCAATTTTGGTAAACAAAACGGTGACTTTCTAATATGTGGAATTTTTAAAGGATGAAAAGAAAACTCTCTCCTTTTAGCTCCATCCCACTACTCAGGTTGGAACCAAGATCTACAGAGGTAGAGCTGAGCACCTTCCTTTGCTTCCTCTAGAAGTCACTTTTGAGGCCAAGACTACATCAGGAGAAGCTCCCATGTTACTTATTAATTCAAAATAAGCCTATTTTTAAGGCGCTAACAGATGATGTCTTTTGATGAGGGAACATGGGACACTCGGAGCAATGAAGGCTGTAAGTGGGAAGGAGTCTTTCAGGGACAGGATCTAGATAATGAAAGCTCCCATAAAAACTTTGGAAGATTCTTGTTTTGCTGTTTTGAAGACAACCTGCCTGTGAGTCCAGATGTACTCATCCAGACTTTCAAACACACATTTCAGTGTGATCTGAGTTTAAATTTAAGATGGTAAATGAGCTATTCATCATCGCACAAAATCATCTTAAATATCACCTGAGCCATTTCACTTATTTGAGAAATGTAGGCAGCTCTGAAGTTGAAAATATTGTACATTTCAGAGGCAAAATGCCCAAGACCAGATTTTTAAATTTAACATAATGAAGCCAAAAAAGTGATTTATTCCTTGTTTGTTACATCCAGTTAGCTGATAATTAGGCAAATGATTTGCTTCTATGTTTTTGTGTACCTTCCTGAGTATTTCTGCTGAAGGATTTTATTCTTCCTGCAGCCCAGCTTTTATTCATTATCTGAGAGCACTGTATTTTCTATTTTTCTATTATGTTTTAGGCAAAGATGTTTCAGAAACATAATTTTAGTATGGATTTAAAATTCAGAGCACTTAAAAAAAATTATGTGTCTAAGAACCCACCCAGGACTCTAGTACCAGGTGATCCACAGTCCCACTGCAGCCAGTTCAGGTAAGGGTACAAGGCAGGTACTCACAGACAGAGCAGCCCAGCAATGTTTGATTCTGTGTGTTGACCCAGACATTAGGATGTTTACTGTCTGCAACCATCCTGAAAAGCTCTGCAAAACCAAACCAGCTCTCGACATGTCAGCCTTCTGACCGATACATCAAGCTTTGGCTCTCAGCATTTCTCTGCCACTTGGGAAGATTTGACTTCGTGGCTCTAACAAATCACACCAACTGCCTGGACAGCACAAGAGACATTCCTTCACACAAGTCCAGAGGTATTCAGGGCAACATGAGGCATCTGCTTGAGAAAACTGTAGGCAGTTGATTAGGAGCAGAGTAGAATGTTGCTTTACAGTCCACTGTAATTTTATTTTTATTACTACTACTACTTAACAGGAGTACTTTGGAATGACTAAAGTTGTCTGCTCAAAGCCAAACTCTTGCCAGATGCTGCTGCTCACAGTCCAATCCTGATGCTGCCTCTGAAGGGATATAGACCTTGATTCCATGAGCCAAAGAGACTCGAGAGATACTACTCATTAAAAACAAAATACTCAACTTCTTAAAAAAAAAATAAATCCACAAATCCACATCAGTGTATTTTAAATTACCCCATAACTCCCATAAACAAAAGAGCTTGAAAATTTCTCTTTGGAGACAGTTTGGGATTTTTTGCTACATCCACACAGGCAGGAGATACTGCCCTTAAAGTTTTAGAACACTATAAGAAGATCCAGAGGAATTAGCCTCATAAAGCAATTTAGAAAAGTTTAAAGCAAGTAACCACAGGAATAACCTTCTCTCAAACCAATAAATATCACGTAAGATGTGATCATAATTTTCAAGTTTTAAAGAGCTTTATCACTTCAAAATAATATAAGTTATATATAAATTACAGACAATATAGGGAAGTGTAATGGGAGTCACCAAATCTGTTTTCTCCTCTGTGATTCTCAAGGTCCAGTGTCTCTGGCCTCACTTGTGCATTAGAAGCCATCTCCTGCCTTGGACCAACCTGGAGCTGGTCTACACCAGCTGCAGCTGTGCCTGCTAGATGGGGTCATTTTAAGTTTGTTTTGAATAACCTCCCCTGTTTGCCAGTATTTTTAAGATGTTCAAATCCAAAATCTCTGCAGCTAGAAACATACAACACGAAATGTGGCCAGCATAATAAAATTTGAACAGACGCTCACAATTTACTTGGTTCCCTGTTAGGGGAACAAGAAAGATGCACATTACTTCCATTATCTGTCCTTAAGTGTTTTTTGTCAAATTTTGACTCTGCCACCATTCTTCAGTGACACACATTAGGTATGACATTTTTTGACACAATGTCAATAGTGACATCAGTAATATTTGACACAAGGCACATTGGGGTTATTTGACACAGACAATTGGATAGCTCAGGGCACTGGAGATGCAATGCATAAAGAGTTATACCTCCAAGTCACCAGTGAATATCTAGCCCAATGTTTTCTAGCTGCTACCAAATGATGGCTCCTCAGTGTCTTATAGAGGAGGAGTTTGGGTATATTGAACAGATGTCCAGAAAACAAAATTCAACACAATAAATTACATTAATCTGTGCCCTATGTTGAAACACCATGGAATGAATAGTCAGTGACAAAGCTATTCTTCTACTGCTATCTGTAATTCCTTTTAAAAATGGTTGAATCCCAAAGGAGACATGGGAGGATCAAATGAGTCAGAGAGCACTACAGCTCCAGTCTCCTGAATAAGATTTCTGTCTCAACAGCTTTCAGTCCCATGGCTTTCATTAACAGTTAAATACACTTAGGGGAAAATACAAATGTGAAATCTTACTTTCAATGATGTGTTTTCCAAATATTTCACAATTGGCTAATATACAGGACTCACAAATGCTGAACAGAAGCAAAATGAATTACATATATGATCACTCTAGAATTTCCTAGAGTGCTACAGTCCTGATTAAACAAAGCACTTCTACCTACATCCAATACAGCACTCATCTAAAATCAGTCTTGCAATATCTATTATGCATCTGGCTGAGCTCCCAAATCCTGCATTCAGCCCTGAGGTCCATTACTCAAAACCTGGAAACTCTGGACATGAGCAGAAGGAGGTGTTAGTCCTGAGTACATATGGAACTACCTGGACTTACAAGGACAGTGATCTGCATAAGGTACCTGGGTTCTTGGAGAATTTCATATCATTAAGCCAAAGGTTTAGAAATCTAAGTTCAATTGAGTCATCTTAGAGTGTGTAAATCTTTTGAAGCAGATATTTTACATTTTTGTATTACAGTAATTTCACGACTATAAGGCACACCCTTTTCACTAAAATTTTGATGTGCACGTTATAATCCAGTACGCCTTATATATGGACAAAGTTCAGAAAATTGCCAACCCAGAAGTGCAAGCCGAGCCGCGCATTGTGAGAGCTGTGGCAGCTGCGAGAGCTGGTGCTGGGGGCGGGTGGGAGTTCCAGGGCCTGCAGCACAGGGAGGGGCCTGGGGCTGCGTTTAAAGGCTGCGCAGATCCGTGAAAAATGTTTGCAAATTGAGCACCTGCCAGTAAACCCCACGATCACACGATTCCGTTACTAATTTGTTACTTTGTTGTGCACGGATCCTCACTGCAAAAAAGCGCGCCTTATAGTCTTGAAATTACTGTACTCTAAGTTTATGCTTGTGTTTGAACACCTTTAGCCCATGCAATTTCATGGGAACAGGACTTCTTTAAGAAACAAGGTAATGTTTCTGCAAAGTTCAGGGTTAAGTGTTTGACTTAGACCTCTTTTTTTTGTTTTAATGAGTACAACTTCCAAGTCAGAGTTTATTCATGAATAAAAGGGAAAAATGCACTCTGGTTTTTCCTATTTTATATTAAAATGTGATTCACATTAGCCTGTTTATCACAGGAAGCCATCCATATGACTATGCAACTGCAGAATGGTGTTCAATCAATAGCTAGAACCAACGGATTCCCTAGAACACTTTATTTATTTTAAATAAGGCTATTCTTACACGTAAACTCCTCCATTGTTCTGCAAATGGGGACTTCCCTAAAAGAAAAAAAAAGCCATCCTATCTGATAAAATCAAAATACATTAAGCATATTCAGTGTTCCTTAAGAAATTATCCCACATTGTCGTATATCACAGAAAAAGAGGCAAAGCACATTTTGTTAATGATTTGTTTGGACTCTATATTATATTGCAACTTCTCAAAAAAAGCTATTTTTTTATAAGTGTAAGAACAATATGTATTTTACTGCAACAAAAAGGGTTTCTGTAGCAAACTGGTGGGCTGAACCACTTAGGAAGCTCACAGTACACCACTCTTAGGAAGGATGAATTTGCATGTGACTTCAGAGAAACCATGCCCCAAGGCACTGCCACCCCCCTCTCAGAGTCAGTAGGGCCATGCTTTCACACATGGGCAGAAACATCTGCTGCTTTCCCAGCCTCTGTCCACAATGCCAGAGCAAATAGTCCAGTGACAACCCATGATTCTCACCAGTCTCCATGTCCAAAATCCCCCCTTGGCAAAGCACAGGAATTTCTGAACAGTAACACAGCCTCTTTCTCTGATGTTACTTAAAACAGCAGGTCTGGATCAAGTCTCATTTTGCCAAAAGCTTTACATCACAAGATACCTCACATTCTTCTTGGTCCAGATTTTAGTAGAAGCATTGCTTATGCATTGTCTGATGAACACACCTCCGCTCCTCCATCTTTATCCAAAAAGAATCACTCTTTTCTCAGTGGTGGACACCTGCCCTTTCCACAGCTCCAAATGATCTTTCCTTTCCCTGCTGAGCAGCATTAGAGCCTCATTGCTGTGTTGGAACATTCACACTGGTCACATACCATTTAATATCTCAACCATTCACTCCTTCAGTAATTTAATAGTAAAATATAAAAGGAAACTCACCAATCACTGCAACCTAATACTAAATTCATATAAATTTTCAGTGTAGAATTTATCTGTGGCATCAACTGAGACTGCACATTCTCCTCAGCTCTGTGGTGCTGATTTTAAGGTCAGAATTTAGAGCTTTGCCAGTCACGGCTTTGCAAATCACAGCTTTACAAATCCCATGGCAGAGACTACTGCAGATGGGCTGTAATCCAACCCCAGCATGCACTTTCAAGTTCTGTAAAAAGCAAAATCTTAGAGAGAGGATTTAATGAAATTTGGGCTGTTAACAGGCTGAACAAGAGCCCTGCAGCCACGCTGCTCTGAACTTTAGTTGGGATGTTTTTAAAATTCAGATTTTCAAAGTCAGAGTCAGCCTGTCTGTGACTTTGTTTTGCTGCTCAGCCCTTTTCTCACACATGTGCCTCTTCTGGACAACCTCATTTCCAGGGCCTGTGCCAGTGGCATAAGCACACAGGGAGGCCATAGACTAAAAAGGCAGGTGTGACTGACACAATAAACTGTAATAGCTTCTTCAAAACTGTTAAAGAATTTTTAATTCATAGATCACTTGCCCAATAGCCTGCAATGGCTCCTCTGGAGCCATTATGATCTATCAGGTCACTGTAGTGCCATACATGCACATTAAGGAGGCATGCAAAAATCATTAAGAAATTGGTGATGACAAAAATTACTCTGCAGGCCTGGTAAAGACCATTTTTCTTTTTCAATGAAAGATTATAACACTCATTTAGCTGGCAGAAAATTTTACTTGGTGGAGCCCTCCAGAAAAGCAAGTTCACTGTATACATTCAACTCTAACATTTCTTCAGGTCAGATTTATCAGTGGGGTTTACAATGAACAGTTTTTTCCCTCAAATAGTCCAGTGAAAAGTAATTAGCAATATCCTTCAAGTAAGTTATTACTCAAAATTAAGTGTGGCTTTCCCTTCTACCATTTTTTGATTTAACTAACATTATATTTTAGCTAGCATTTAAAGAAGACCTCTACAAAAATAAGATAAATATTCACCCCCAGACAGAATTTGCAGAGTCCAGTTAATTCAAAACCTTAGTGTTATTTTAAAAACTGGGATATAACTGCCTGAAAAAAAGAATGCAAAAGTTTATCATAGTAAACCATAATTATGGCACAAA